>JAZDUA010000327.1:1505000-1745361 GCA_038098605.1 Gryllus longicercus | reverse complement strand
TTGCACAGTGCGAATGCTGCTTTTGCACCCGCAATTTTCTATCTTTCTCCCTCCCTCACTCTCTCTCTTTCTCCCTCTCTCTTCCCCTCTCCAACAATGCTCGGGAATCTGGCGTTGCCTTCTTCAGAGCTGGAATGTGTCACCCGGAAAGTAATATCATTCGCACGACTATGACCGCGTATGTTTCCGACGTCATTAAACATTTTTGTTTCTTAAATGTGAAAGTAAGCAGATCAGATTTCACAAAACAGAGTCACGATTCATATTAAACGCTTAAATTATTATCATACAAGACTTAATGTATATTTTCAACTAATATTTTTTCGACGATGTTTGCTTTTGGCGCCGGGGTTATCTGCGCATCCATCAACGCGCAGGCTATTTGCACAGCGCACATTCCGCTTTTGCACCCGCAGTGCATTTGTAAGCGCCAGCGCTTTTTCTCTATCTCTCTTCCTGTCTCGCTCTCATCCTGTGCCTCTCTCTCCGTCTCTCGCATCAAGGCCCCGCTATCTGGCACGTGCATCTGCTGCTGCGGCGGAGGCGGCGTTAGTAGTCGCGGTCGCCGCGGGTGGGCGGAGGTGTTGGTGGGGCGGGAGAGCGGGGGCGGTTGCGGGGTGGTTCAGTACCGTCGGGGTCGTGCTGTGGGAGGACGGGGGCCCGAGAGGAGTGTTGAAGGGGGCGGCAGTGTTGGAGGCGCGGCGAGGGCGGTAGGGGTGGCGGGGAAAATGAAGCGACGGGGACGGTGGGGAAGGCGGCGGTGGTGGGGGGCAGAGACGGCGGAAGCGGTGGGGGACGCGGGGGGCGGCGGGGACGGTGGGTGACAGCGGGCTATGGCGGAGGCGGTGGAGTGCGGCAGGCGAGGACGGCGGGGGCGGTGGAGGGTGGTGGGGGCGGTGGAGGACGGCGGGGGCCTGCGGTGGCGATGGGGGGCGGTGGGGGCAGTGGTGTTGGCGGGGGGCTGCGGGGCGATGGGGGACGGCGGGGGCGGAGGGAGCGGTGGGGGACGGCGGAGGCGAAAGCGGCGGCAACAGTAGCGACGGGGGGCGGCGGTGGGCGGCGGGGGGCGACGGTGGGCGGCGGGGTGCGGCGGGGGCGGCGGGGGGCGGCGGGGGCCGGCGAGGGGGCGGCGGGGGCGGCGGGGGCCGGCGGGGGGCGGCGGGGGGCGGCGGGGGGCGGCGGGTGCGGCGGGGGGCGGCGGGGGCCGGCGGGGGGCGGCGGGGGCCGGCGAGGGGGGCGGCGGGGGCGGCGGGGGCCGGCGGGGGGCGGCGGGGGGCGGCGGGGGGCGGCGGATGCGGCGGGGGGCGGCGGGGGCCGGCGGGGGGGCGGCGGGGGGGCGGCGGAGGGCCGCGGGGGTGCCGCGGGGGGGGGGGCGGGGGGCGGCTGCGGCTGCGAGCAGCGCGCGGCGGGGCGCAGCGCAGTGGCTTGTCGCGGGGTCGATCTAGAGACCGCGGCGCGGCGGGCGGACGCGTTATCTCACGGTCGGCGTCCCGCGCGCTATTTATAGAGCGCGCCCCGCCACCCACGCTCCGCGCCTCGCGCCGTGCGCCGCGTCGCGCCGCGCCGCGCTCAGATGTTGTCTTTTTGCTGCTTAGCGCCTTCTGGAGGCGGCGGGACGGGACGCCCCACGCGCGACGCGCAGTGCGCGGGAGGAGACGGCCGCGGCTGCCCGGAGGGACGAACTCTTCAGCCGGAGAGTTCGTTCACCGCGACACAGTGGGTCGCTGGCACTCGCCACACACATACGGATTCGCGCCCTTCACCTACTGACACCCAGGCACTGAGATAAAAGTAAATAATAAATCAAAACAGAAAATGTATTGAGACAGAAAGAAGTAAATACGAAGGAGTGCAAACAAAATGAGATATATATAAAAGTCAATCACTTCACTCTTCCTACGTTGAAATGTAGATTCAAAGACTGTGCAGATTTGCATAAGAAAGGACAAAACATCTATACAAACGATCCACACTCTTCTATGTGATCGTAATGTCGAGAATGTTTAGACAAACGATTTTTCTTGTTTTGAAACAGTTCTTTGCGCTTGGTTGAGGGTTGATGTTTGAGGTTTGCGTCTCCCAGTCGGAGTTATACAGTCCTCTGGAATACTCTCGGTAATCCTATGCCTTAGAAATACATCAAAATATTAAAAATTGAAATATGTTTTGTTTATATTACATTAAACTAGCAAATATTATATTAACTTTATTAGCACACATATTGTACGTAATATAACGTTATAACCTTGAGCTTGAAAGTACACATTATCCACGAGCAGAATATTTATCCATGAGCTTAGTACTACTAGAGAAGCTCGAGAATTCGAATGCCAAATTTTCCAAATGACCCTTCTTTATCTCGAACTCTTTATTTACTTATTGGTAGAATCAATTTAATGCATAAGTATGTAAGGAATTTCATATACAAAACAACTTTTTATATTCTCCAAAAGTTATTGTACGGAAACACATCATTGTAACTGTTGCGCAAAGCATCGTTCACAAACGGCATCTTTCGTGTTCGCTGCGTATCATGGCGCTCACACGTATATTAATGCAGTTTTTTCCTTCACGGTATCGTGAGATATGGAGAACGAGGTCACGGCTAATAGGCTGACTAAAAGGAAACATTGTTTGAAATTATGAAAAAAAGAAGCAAAATATGTTCCTGAATCGCCGTGGCAATGCGACAAACACACGATACTTAAAGTTTAGTTTTCAAAGAGGAACTAATGATTATTCTGTTGCACGGTTGATTGTAGGTACCTGACAAAACATAATTGGATTTTCTTTAGAAGACATTGTGAAAAGTATTTTGCGACTGATAATGATTTTCAATTTTTAATGTCCTTTTTCTCGAAAACAAATTCATGCAGAGAACGTATCTTACAATGCATAATGAAGGAAAAACAACGAATAAAAGAACACAGAATTATTATACATACCAGTTTCCTTCAATAAATCTTACCAACTTTATTAACGTGTGCAACAAAACATGAATAACGTGATAATATCAGGAACAGTAATAGATTAACCAAATATTCGTGGGTGCAAGAAGGGTATACTTATGGGTAACGTTTGTAATACAAAAGGAGTATATTTCGATACCCCAAAAGTTCCGTGTTAAATTCTTTTATACCCATTATCCCACCCCAAAACCATACCGGAAAATATAATAATTCGAACTCTCAAGAGAACTGTTTCAAAATCAAAGCAAAATTGTTTTCCCAACCATCTTCGACATACGATAGTATAGAGGAAGACGGGTAATTTGTAAGGACATTTATGCAAAAGTTTTGCACTGCCTTGACATTTCAATGTAGAAAGAATTACGTAGATTCTCTTAATTCTTATAATAGTAATTTCTTTGTGCATCTCTTCGTATACATACTTCTTCCTTATTACATCTTCTATTTTATTTTATTATTTGCCTTTGAAAACTTAATAGCTGACAAGATATTTCTGAGGTCGATCCTAGGAGCAACAAGAAGAGGCAAATTGAAAACGAGAACCTCCGGAAGAACCTAGGAATTTACGATATAAACAAGAAAATCGAACAATATAGAAATAAGTGGAAGGATGGAAAATACTTATGTACCTAAGACACTCCCCTTCTACATAGAGAAGAGGCAATGGTAGACATGAGTGATCAACGTTTCGCAACCGGTTCAAGAGGTTTAATGTCTGAGAGGGAAGAAGTAAAAGAAGAAGAAGAAGAAGAAGAAGAAGAAAAAGAAGGAGAAGAAGAAGAAGAAAAAGAAGGAGAAGGAGGAGGAGGAGGGAGGAGGAGGAGGAGGAGGAGGAGGAGGAGGAGGAGGAGAAGAAGAAATTAACACTTCAAAACATAATACGTCGTAAAAGCGATTCCTAGAGAAGCGACTTTTTTTTCTGAAACCCAACCTAGAAATCAGCAGCTTCCAATCGGTGTGTGTGTGTCAGCGGCCCCGCCCCCGCCCCCGCCCCCGCCCCGGGCCGCGCAGCCGCGCGCACCGCCCACTGCGCTGCGGGCGCGGATGAAAAGGCCGGGGCTTTCGCCCGCGCTTTGTCTCGGCGCGCGGCCGCGCCCGCCGTCAATGGGCACGCCCTAAGCGCCGCACAATGCGGCAATCACCTCGTTGCGTCACCCGCGGGGACTCCCTGCGGGCCGTCTCACGCCGCGTCGCGCCCGCCCCCGACTCCACGCCGGGCTTCGCGCTCGCCTTCACGCCCGCTTCCGACTCAACGCTCGCCCACGGCCTCCTCACTCGCCCCCGCCTTCACACCCACCCTCGCCACCTGACCCGCCCCCGCCATCACACTCGCCCCCGCCTCTAGGCCCAACCGCGCCTTCACACCCGCCCCTTCTTCACGACCACGCTCATTCCCGCGCTCGCCCTCACCTCTAGACCCGCCCCCGCCTCCACATTTACCCCCCCTCCACACCTGCCATCGCCTCCACACCCGCCCTCACATCCAGACCCGCCCACGCCTCCAGACCTGCCCCCGCCCCCACACCTGCGCTCGCCTCCATACCTGTGTCCGCCACTACACACGCCCCCGCCTCCACACCTTTCCCCGCCTCCACACCTGCACACGCCACCACACCCGTCCCCCGCCGCCACACCCGTCCCCGCCTCCACACCTGCCCACGCCGCCACACCCGTCCCCGCCTCCAAACCTGCCCCCGCCTCCACACCTGCCCACGCCGCTACACCCGCACCCGCCGCCACACCCGTCCCCGCCTCCACACCTGCCACCGCCTCCACACCTGCCCACGCCGCTACACCCGCTCCCGCCTCCAGGCCCAACTACGCTTTCACACCAGCCCCTTCCCCACGCCCGCGCTCATACTCGCCCCCGGCCCCGCCTTGACGTCCCCACTCCCCCCCACCCGCAGCCCCGCCCCTCCCAGCCCCTCCCTCGCCGCCCGAGACTGCCGACTGCGCCCATTCGCGACGGAAGCAGCAGCCACGCTCCCGAGCCGGAGACGTCGCTCCTATCCACGCCTCTGCCGCGTCTGCATTCTCCGCTACTCCCCACGTCGCTGGGATTTTTCGCTGAATAGTACTCAATGCTAAACTCCGATTTACATACAGTGACACTTGAAGGTCCCCAGCTGAAAAGAGATGAGGGGCACTGTCAACCAATCGGGAGCTTCGTTACGATTTACATTTTTGTTATAGAACCTCCCGATTGGATGACAGCGCCTCCCTGTCCTTCCAGCTCCTGACCTTCAAGGGGCACTGTATTTTAATTGGAGTATTATACAGGATTCGCCATCAATAACTTTGTTCTTACTTCTTCCGCTTTACTGTGTTTCATAGTTCCAATTTCAATCTTTGCCTTCAGGACTTAAATGCCAAATATTAATCCTCACATAAGTACGCTTGTTACACAGGTTTTTCTTCATTGAGTTTTCAATTTAATATCACCCTCAATGTCTGAATGTTTTCTTCATAGTTCGTAACGTTTAAGAAGTCATTGCTTCATAACTGCTATTTGCTTCCTGACAATCTCACTTATAACTTTTTATTCAATCAGCGTGATATTGTGTATGACTTTCACTTCATTACTGTTGAAACATTTTGCTTTCTACATCTCGTGGGGCATCTTTATCGCAACACATACATTTTAAGTCTCACACCTTCCTCCACTCATATGACGAACCAATTTACACAAAATACTTTCCTTACTTTTTAACCAACCAGTTGCTTTTTTCATTCCTTCTCGTTTCACTTTACATGCTCATGCAATAACCTTAAGTACAAGTTTGAGTATAAAGTTAATCTAAAATAACACTTGAAAAAATAATTCGCAAAATTATCGTCAACAGATTTGCACAAGACTTCTTTCCAAAGATCTCACATTCAATTAGGTACCACTGTAATTCTATTGTTTCATTCGCATAAGTATAGTCCTCCCAAGCTATTTCCTCACACCAGCCATCGCTACGCGCCACGCGCCGTCGTCACGCCGTCGTCACGCCGACGTCACGACTTCGTCACGCCGTCATCACGCCGTCATCACGCCGTCATCACGCCGTCATCACGCCGTCATCACGCTGTCATCACGCCGTCATCACACCGTCATCACGCCGTCATCACGCCGTCATCACGCCGTCATCACGCCGTCATCACGCTGTCATCACGCCGTCATCACGCCGTCATCACGCCCTCATTACGCCGTCATTACGCCGTCATTACGCCGTCATCACGCCGTCATCCGTCTGCTCCCTTCCGAGCAATCCCTTCCTTTCCGTTCTCTTCAGATCGCAGCCCAGAACCCCAGTGCAATCCTCCTCCCCCCTCGACAGTCACTGTGCCGCCTCAAGGGAGTGAGTACTGATACCGGTCCCGACAAACCATTTTGGAAATTAATCCCGGAAGTATAGTGCAATTCTTATCTCGAGAGACGGGGATCTTTTTCCCTGCTGGAACGTATCTCCCCCGCTCAGGCGCTGCCTCAGGCACTGCTCAGCACTTAGACAATCTCGAAAGTCCCGACTTGTCTTCCAACTTGTACGGTCGTGTACTGCATGTGCCTGTGAATGTACTGTAAGGGAAATGGTGAGCAAGAATGACGAAAGAAAAATCGAGCCCGGTCCGTGGCCCGTTGGTTGCGGGTACTGCTTTGCCTTTAGCCTGGTAGTGGTCCGATAAACCACGGTTATTTCCTCTTACACCTACGCTCTGGCCATCTGTCCTTTTCCTATTCGGCCTCCCTCCTCCCCACCCTAGGAAGGAAACATCGTGCGCGGCCCATGACCAGTTTGTAAAGGCACTGTTCCGCCATTCGTCAGGTTTTGATTCGAGAATCACAGTTGCTTCCTGTACGCCGCCCTCGCTCTGGCCATCTGTCCCCTTCCTTTCCTGCCACCCTCGACCCCACTCTAGAACCCCCGGCGGAGCGTGCCTGCCTCGGGCAGTCGCTGTCCCGCTTTCAAGGAACAGAAGCCTTATCAAGCGACCGAATGGAACCACGCTCGCACTACATCATGTGCATGTTATAGTCCGAGAGATGGCTATCTTCTTCTCCTACTGGAATGAGAGACCCAGCGCCGAAGTACACGTCAGTTTGCGGTTTCCTCTCTCCTGGTAACCCCTCGGGATCTTAGAGCTTGCCCAGGAGGGGGCGGTACCCCCTTCAGGGGGTACCGCCCCCTCCGGGGCAAGCTCTAAGATCCCGACTGGCCTCCCGGCATGTGTGGAGGGCGTAGTAAATGCTAGGTAAAAAAAACAGACTAATGGTGGAGTAGTACCTTCAGAAAGGGGTGAGAATAGACACAGACGAGGAAGGAAAAATTGTGCGGGGTTCGTGGCCCGTTTGTTGGGGGTACTGCTCGGTCATTCGCCTGGTATCGATCCGAGAAATCACTGTTACATTCTCTTTTGTTCACGCTCCGGCCTTCTGTTCTGTTCCTTTCCTTCCACCCTCGCCCCCGCAATAGAACCCGCAGCGGAGTGTGCCGTCGGAGACAGACCAACCGACTGTCCCGCCTTAAAGGAACAGAAGCCTTACCCTGGCGCGCCGCCTTATCGGGAGGCCGCATCGAACCTCGCTTGCACCCGGTGCTGCCGCCGCCGCCGCCGCCGCTGCGCGGCGTTGCGGTCGCCCAGCGGGGGCTCCTGGGCGCGGAGGCCACGCAAAGTGCAGGTTGCGTGCCCGATTTTTTAGAAACTTATCTCTCCTCCCTCAGAGCAAACTTCCGGCGCTTCTAAAGAGTGGGTGTACAGCTCTATTGAGCAGACCATCTTGTGTTGGCGGGTTCTTGCTAAGGACCCGGACGACGCGGAACACGAGCGTCGGAAAACGCGTGAGTTTAAGTGAAAGAGTCCGTGGTGACCCTTGGTGGGGGGGGGGGGGGTAAAATGTTTCGTACCAACCTACATTTCAAAGAGTTCAGTTTCATGAGCGTATGTGTTAAAAGCAGTGGAAATATACTATCTAATTAGAAGAAAAATACTTATTTCACAAGTCTTATCTGTTTCTAATAAACCACACATTTCTAACATGACTTATCTTGTAACGTGTAATATACGTAAAAGTACATATCGTGTAATATATGCATTCATTATCGTTTTAGTATAAAATAAACGCTCTTTCTTTTAAACATGTTTAATTGATTTGATTGAATTCTTTTCCTCTACATAATTATATGTACTTCTGCTTTTGTCTGTATGTAGTAATATACAACCTCCGCCAACATATATAATTAACATATAATTTTTAAAAGAATGAAGACAATAACTTTGAAATGAAACAAAATACTGAATTTTGCAGAGCATATAATATTTTATCTAATATTTGAGTAGTACTAGTAATTTTTGTCGACTTGAATAATGCAGGAAATTACATAGACAATACCATAATTACAGTTTTACGAAAAGTCTCGACGGTAATGACAAAAAGAAAAGAAGGTTTGAGAGAATTTTAGGTAACATCCAATAGACTAATGAGACGAAACGATAATATTCTCTGCAAACACTTTGGGCACGTTTCGGTACTCCAGAACGCGACGTCTGCATCATTTATTCAGCTTCCCTCGCAACCCATCCACTCCGACGTCCCGAGCGTATTGCACGGCCTCGTACACATAACAATTACACAGCCGAGATTGTCACTCCCTCGGAGCCTTGTCGCCGCGCACGCACCGGATGTTTGGTAATAGTTTCCCTCGCAGACGCCGCGAACCCTTCTCGGCCCCCGCGATCGCGCGCCCCCGCCCCTCCCCTATTGCCACCGCCGCCCCGCCCCCTCCGTTGACGGAGCCCCCGCCCCCGCCTCCGCCGTCCCTGCCCCCGCCACCCGCCCCGTCACCATAGCCACCACCTCCGTCTCCGCCGCCACCAGCGGCGCCGCCGCCACTGTGCCGCCGCCGCCGCCGCCCCTGCTACCATTGCCCCCGCCACCCCGACCCCTTTGTCGCCAGAGCCACCGCCCCTGCCTCCGCCGTCGACGGCCCCCCGCAGCCGTCTACCCCCATTGCCCCTGCCGCCTCCCCCCGCCAATGGCTGCCCTCACTTCTCCGCCCCCTTCAGCGCCCCCGCCGCCTCATCCGCCGTCGCCGCCTCCGCCTCTTTCCGCCAACGCCTCCTGCCGTCACCCCTACCCCAATTGCCCCCACCTTCACGCCGCCTCCGTCGCCCCCGCCCGCGCCTCACCCGTCTCCACCAGCGCCGCCGCCACCACCACGCCTGCTCCCATTGTCGCCGCCGCCGCCTCCACCTTGGCCGTCCCCGCCGCCACCAACCCTTCCTCCATTGCCCCCGCCCCCGCCCATTAAACGTCGAGAGTCTCGAAGCTCGCGGGCCCCCGCCGCGCTCTTCGCCCCGGCAGCCCTCGCCCGCGCCGAGGGGTGCCCGGTGCCCCCGACGCAGGGCGGGGGGTAACTAATTTCACTGCGCGGGGGCGCGTCCGCGTCTCTCCGCCCCCGCCCCCGCCGCAACCCGCGCCGCCTCAAGAGCGCGATCGATATGCGCAAACGCGCGGTGACTCAACTGCCCCCCGCGCTCCTGCCGCAGCACGCCCGATGCCGGGAGGGGGCGGAGGCTGGGGTCCAGCGCGTTGGCATGGGGCGGCAGGCCTTGCCTTCGAAGCGAATCTACGTCTCAAACTCACAGTGTATACTAGGATTTGAACATACACTACATGTGATCAAAAGTATCCGGGCACTGAAAATGACTTAGAAGTACGTGCGCTCTCCGACGGTATTGCTGGAATTCGATAGGATGTTGGCCCACCCTTACCCTTGACGACAGCTGCCACTCTCGCAGACATAATAGTATTCATTTCTGAGCATTAGTTCTCTGAGAGAGAAAGCAGAAAAATATTTCAATGTATGTACTTTTCTGCCCGGGAGACTCTACGTCCAAGGTACAGGTGCCGACGTTACAGCCGCCATTCTGCGACCTTCCTCAGGGCGTAATGCGGGGAAAATCACAGCCAGCAAGCTTCCTGAAGGCATTATGCCCTGAGGAAAGTCGTAGAATGGCGGCCGAAACGTAGGCATCTGTTTTTTGAACGCGACGTCTCCCGGATTGCCAAGTACCTACTGACTCCGTTCGCGGAGGACTACGCTCTCATTTTAATATGCGCCTGCAATGTTGGCAACAGCAGAAATATTAAAGGACCACATTTTGCGAAGTTATTAATGATAAAATTGTAGCTGAAAACGGTATTCGAAGAGGACAATATTTTTTACAGTAGAAATTAATGTATAGAATAGAACTTACTCTGTTAGTTGAGCGGTTGTGTTTGAAATTGAAGAGAAGAACAAAGAATTGCACGTAAAGGAATACCTACTGGCTAACGCAGCAAAAGCACAGGAGAACATAGGGTCTGGACTGCAGGGGAAGCGAGCGGTCCGGAGACAAGACAGCAGGTGAGCATGACAAGGTTTCAGGAGGTAAAACAGTGAGCGCGTCAGAAGACAAAAGACGGTGAGGCTGCGAGGCGTGCGTTTGTGCCGAAGGCGGAGAACGCGGAAGATAGCGCAGACAGTGATGACAGTGGCTCCATCAGACAAAACGAGCACAACAAAGGGGCGGAATGGAGTCGGAGAGGTGCAGACGTTGGGAAGGTGGTAGCGCATGGAGCTTCTGGGTGCGCCGTTCTCCAAGTACCAAGCGGCAACGATGGCTGAGCGCCATCATCGAAGCAGGCTTCAATGGAAGATCCTAGTGTTGAAGTCTTGTCAGTAATAGATTCTCGAAACATATAACTGGGTGGAATTCACTCGCTTTCTAGGGAATTCTAGCGGTCGGCTGCTCTATTCGGTTGTTTTCCGCGATTTCTCCAATCAAAACAACACAAATGCCGGAGCAGTTCTCTAACAAACGGACCGCACGCAAACTTCCCTTTGTTTCATCCTCAATCCTCACTGACCAACTCACATTTATTCTATTTACTTCCACCAGACAGTCACACATGTTGGGAGACCATCCGGGAGCTCGAGCTTGTCCGCAGCGCTGGAGCAGATAGGTCGAAGACGTAACCGTACCCGCTATCCGACGAGTAGGCCGACACCCTATCTCACGTTCTAACGACGCAAGTACACCCCTACCTTTCGTGGGTCACCCGCGTTATCAGTTGTACTAAAGCTGCTCCTTTGCAGCGGTGCCGAACTCCATATAAGGACGCTCACTGTTTTAGCGGCGGCGATTGTGTAACTGTTAACCTATCAGACTGTTATACCCAAGTTGGCGGGTTCAAACCCTTACTTCGGAGGGGAAGTAAAGCCGGCTGTCCCATGTTAGTAGATTTACTGCATGTCAAATCGCGTGTTTCGCCGCCCGAGTGATACCTCCTTTCTCCAGTAATGGCTGAAAGGAGCGTAGGGAAATTTGCGTCGCCAGATGGAAAGGCGGGCCTGATGGCCCGAGTCTCACATCGTAAAATAAGACATCAAATCAATTCAATTCAATTTTGTTGTAACTAACCAACTACTGGAAGTTGAACTCCATATACGGACGCACCCTATTTTGCTGTAACTAACCAACTACTGAAATCAGAATTCCAAACACGGATGCTCAACTATTTTGTTATAACTAACCAACTACTAGACGTTGACACACACTACAATTTCGGGAGTAATGATCCAAATGGCAGACGCGTTCGGGATCAATTCTCACTCTTTCCTCTCCTCACTCGGCAGAGGTTGATGTCGCAGTGGGGGAGTGGCGTTAACGTCCGAGAGGAGCTGGCGAGGGGGGCGGGCGCGTCGTCGCAGCGCCCTGTGATGTGGCGTGGCGCAGGGCGCCGGGCGGAGAGGGGCGGGGTGGCCCGCAGCGGGTGCGCCCACACGAACACGCACCGCCCCCTCGCCCTCGCTTCTGGACTGTGGCTGGGGCCGCGCTGCGCCGCGCCGCGCCGCGCCGCGTGTCTCCAGAGCGCTCTCTCTGCGGGAATGGCTCCCCAGGGCGCCCGCCGCCTTTTCACTTGCGCTGCAGCTGCTCCTTTGCAACGGTGCACAACTCCACACACGGACGCTCGCTATTTGGTTGTGACTAACCAACTACCAACGGGTTGAAGTTAAACTCCATACACGGACGCTCGCTATTTGGTTGTGACTAACCAACTACCAACGGGTTGGAGTTGAGCTGCATATACGGACGGTCGCTATTTTGTTGTAACTAACCAACTACTGGACGTTGAACTCCATACACCGAAGCTCGCTATTTTGTTGTAAGTAACCAACCACTGGAAGTTGAACTCCATATAAGGACGCTCGCTATTTTGTAGTAACTAACCAACTACTACTATAAGTGGAGATCACGGAATTTGGAAGGAGTAAATTGAAACATTAAATCATTGAGTTTCCTATTAATATTGATATTGAGTATTGATATTCATTATAATACATCATTCCATTATCAGCCTCGTCGACGGTAGACCGGCACCGGATCTCGCCATACAGCGGGGAAGACCACCGCCACGTTTGAAGGGTAAAACACACACTACACTTACGGGACTAATGACAGCTGTTGACTTGTCGGGATCACTAATCAATTAATCACAATCAATTGTCATTGAATTGATCAACAAACAATTCTATTTTTATAAAGTTCAAATAATTGATTTTACAACAGTAGCAACAAAACTCTGTTTGACAAACGATAGATTTTTAATAATCGATGTGATGCGTTGATTTTAGTATGCTATAACAGTTTTGTTGAGAAATCTATCGTGTTTCTTTCACTTTCATTTTCCGTTTGTCGTATCTGTTTCATTCAGAGATCTCTTCATCTACGTTTCTGAAGATTTGTCCATCTGCTTCTTTTTCCAATTACATCCACTCAGTTCCTGGTCTCACCTGATTCTCATCCACACTTTCCCTCCATTTACACTTTCTGTTCAAAGGTAAAAAATAATTAAAGTTTGTTTTCTTAATTCTAATGTCCATTTATGAGAGATCCTTCATACAAAATTATGGGTAGAGTTGTCTTTTGAAGGTATTCGTAACACCAGGTGCTCCATAAGGTAAAAGAGATCATTACTCTTTCAATTTTTGATGTATTGACTTTTCACTTTGTGCTTCAACCACGTACGTAACATCGTTTACATCGTGAAAGCTACTATCAATCTCATTCTATTACCACTATCAACTAGAGTGGCACTACAACTGGCGAGTGCTGGAGTGCTGTTTAAATACGCAAGTGCTCTACTTTACTCGCACGTTCGTTCTGATTACCCTTCGAGGTCACAACTGGTAGCACTCGCCTATGCAGCCTGTTTGTTTAATTATTTATTTACGTAACGACGTAAACAGCTAATAAGTGGGCGATGTATTGTGGACAGAAGTGTATATGTCTATGTATGTATGTATATATATATATATATATATATATATATATATATATATATATATATATATATATATATTGTAGCGATACGAACAAGTGTTACAATATGGAAGAAATGAAATGGAACTGTTCACACAGGAATCGACGTTCTCTCACGATAAAATGGAAAAAAACTATTGGCTTGTCTGCATTTTCAAAAGAGCTCAAGAAAACGTACACAAATAGTGAAGCCACATTGAAGCTCAGAAGCAAAACAAGGGACACCTCAGCATTCGCTGATCAGGAAAAAGGACGAACAACCTGATCGAGATGAGGGTCATTGACCTATATGTTGAGATACAACACTTGTCACAAGCATATTTAGTATTTCAGAACTATACTGTTTAATTTTCTAAATAGCAACGTATACATGAGATATCGTTGTTAAAACCAATATTATTTTCCCTATTTACGCTCAGTATTCCCTCTGATTGTATAGAAGCAGTTATGCAGCGAAAAAGATTTCATAAGGCATTAGATTTTAATTGTTTAATGTCATCTGGCAGTGAGTTGAAAAATAATGAACATGTTTTATATGTAAATCTTCAGTCCGCCCCATCACTTTAGAGCATTTCCAATTTACATCAATATTACTAACAATTTGTTTACGCAATGGAGTTCTCATTGCATCTGTATTTTTTTTATTTTTACTGTTCTTGATTACTCTTATTCCTCAATTTCTTCTATTCTTCTCCTGATCATTCCTATACAGTAGCTCGGTGTCTCAAAGAACTGATATTATAGTATTCTCGTGAGTTTCTTACTGGTCATTTAGCATGGAAATCTGTGAAGCAAAATCTGTTGATTTCACTTCAGATCGTCTTCGGAACTGTACAACTAAGCATAATACAAACGAGACTTTAATTAAAATAAACCATTGGCAACAAATTCGATTAACTTCATGAAAATGGACATGATTTGTCCGGTCTTTCCCTTCAAAAATATGCGCTGTAGAATAACTGTATAAAATTCTGGTTCGGGGCATTCTGATCACACAGCTTTCAATCTCGTTTCCTTCTCCTTTTCGAACATTCCCTTTCAGCCAAGCCCTTCATATTTTTCTCCCGCTCTGCTGTCCTGCCTTCCATCGTCTGCCTGACGGACCGCATTGACGAACAGTCGGCGGAGAGTCGAGTATTCAAAGCGAGCACTGCCTACTCACCCATTCCCAAGTAATTTATAACGTCCATGCACGTTTTTCACTCAGAACCGCGTCAATACAGCAGCGCGTTCCTCCCAAAAATTGCCTCCGTACAATCGCTTTCCAATAAAGAGCGTTTCCGTGCGTGTTTTCGCTTGAAATGTTAATGGCCCGACAAATATGGTTCCGCGCGGAAGGTTGCGTCTCGCTGCGGATGCAGCTTGGGGCAGGGGTGGCAGGTGGGTTGCGAGCTCTTCCCCCACCACTACTACGGAATTTCCCCCAAATAACCTCTCTAAAGAAACAAAGATCCCCAACTTTGAAACGAAAAATATTTTCCAAATTATGGACCAGTGACATGAGTTGTATCTGACGAATCACTTAGCTGTCTCTTTGAATTCAAATACTTCAAATCAACCAATCATCTTCCTTTGAGTTGTTCGAAACCATAGAGGAGTTTTTGTGTTCTATGATCGAATACTATCTTCGTTCTTTCTCTATGACTGTCGTTTATTTTTCTCTTTTTGATTCATAAAATGAGAGAGAATAATGTTTGTTGTTTCTGTTTTATTTATAAAAATTCAGGGAATAATATTTCTATCTCGTCCTCGGATGAAAATAATTTCCACCAAAATATCCGCAAACATTTCCCCGTCCATTTGTTCCCAATTTTCCCCCCACAACGACAAAAATTCCTCGTTTTGGGGACAAAATTCCCCAATCTGGCAACCCTGGCTTGGGGGGCGCGCTGCCGGTGAAGGCGGTTGGGGGTGGCGAAGGGGGAGGGGGAAGGGGGCGCTGAACGACTCTCCGCAACAGTTGTCCCAATGGCTCCCAGCTGACCCGGTCATCGATCTTGCGGCCGACTCGTTAAAAATAAAGAAGCTCGCGGAACGGGTCTGAAGGGAGCCGTGTAGTCACAACTCGCCAGCAGGCGCCCGCGGGCCCATGCATTATTTTGAACGACCTTGAAGTGGATTCGTGGCCATACCTGTGATTTCAGTGTACCCCTTCAGTAATGATATAATTAAAATTGAACTAGTTTGATATATTCGTGCATAATTTTTATAAATTTGCATGATGAAGTTAATCATCATCTCAAAAGACTGTCGTAAGGGAAGATCGCACTGGAAGTAAAGATAAAAGAAATTTATATAAGAGTGAAATATTGAATATCATTTCGAAATTTATAATAACGTAACTTTATAGTTTTCTTTCATTAATTAAACTTTTTCTTCTTACATTTATTGAAATTAAATATTTTGCTACAATATGCGATAGAGAAATTCATAAAAATAACCATTTACATTTAAGTCATGCATTTTGCATCTGTGTAAGATATGAGAATATTTGGAGAGAAGTTTTTAAAGCAAAATTGAAACATATATAAGTTTGTGAAATTGCCATTTTCCAAATATGAATTTCATATAAAAGCAAATAACTTAAATTTCTAAAAAACGCAAATAAAGATCATTACATTGATTCATTTCTTTTTTCCTTGCAATTTTGAGAATGTAAGGTCATATAGTGAATTCAAATTACTTGACTGCTCTTTTCACGGATAAAAAATATGTATACAAACTCAGTATATCATGGATCCAATAAAAACAACAGTAATACTCGAACAAAAGGTTCAGCTACCGTAAATTTACGTTCAACCACAGCCTTGAATTTTCCGTCATGGTCTATGTTTTTGATAGTTTTAATTCATAATTTAAGAGAATATGATACCGAGAAACACTGACTGTAATAGACAGGTCCAATAAAAACTAACTTGACTTTGTTACATTTTTCATTTTCAACCACTAACGTGTCACTACAATAAATGAAGGGGTAAAATTGAAGAGAGAATACGTAAGCCAACAAATTTGCTTATCTGTGTGTTAAAACTACTGAAAACTAGTCAGCATATCAAATTCACAGATTACACTTTTTTGTGTGTGAAATTTCAAACTTATTAGAAATTAAATTATGTTCCCCACTTAGCATGAACGAACAGCAATAATCATGAACAAATGCAACGTGTATTGAAATTTCTCTTTATTCATGAGGACAATATGAGTAGTTGGTGGCTGTCAGCCTTGCGTCACAGACGAAAACACGTGGTTCATTCACAAAGGTGAGTTCATACGCCTAGATCCACTTCAGGAAATGCATAAACTAACCAACCTTATTTCCTTACACATCATCATGGGCGCGACCGACGTTAAGAGCAGGATATGCCAGTCATGTTAAATGGGCCTCTTCCGAGAGAACCTTTGCACTCGACGAATTTAATATGTCCTAGAAAATACATTAAAAATTACACTTGAAAAGAAACGTAAAGACTGCTATTGCAATCTGTGATTCTACAACTTACTGAAAATAACGATTTCGTCACTGGTCCCACAAACATGCTTATGTGACGTAGTGAAATGAGAATAAATTCAAATAACAAAAATAAAAATAGTATATTGAAAAGTTACAGACTAGTTACAATAAATTGCTAAATTTAAACACTCCGGCAACCTTTTCCTTCCAGTACCCTGCTTTACCGCAGAAAAAAGCCACGCGTGATGCGAGCTGTCGGACTTCCGTCCCGTGACAATTACCGTCACATGGCCTGATGCCAAAATCTAAACCGGTCGCCGTCTGGCGGACCACGTGCAAAAAGCACCCGAGATCGTCTGGCCCTTACACTCCGGACATCTCGCCCCCACTCTTACGCTCCCTGTACCTACACGTACTAGGCTCTCTGATGTAAACTGAATGAGAACGCGGGCGCAGATGGCGGCGCGTTAAATAGTTGAGGGCTACACCCCCACCTCACAAGTTCCCTAGATAGGCTCGCCTGCTGTCCGCAAGCGGGGGCTCGCTAGCCAGCATCTTAGGAGGGGGATACACCCCCACCGCACAAGATTCCCAGGTAGGCTCGCCTGCCGTCGGCAAGCGCTTCCTTCTCGCTAGCCAGCTTCCTAGGAGTTTACAGCCTAAGGTTATTTTTGGCTCTGCCACGCTGTCTGCGTCAACTGCCAGAGCGCAAAATCCCGGAAGTTCAGGCTCAACCCCTTCCTCCCCCGCAGCGCACTTTCACCGACCTAACGGTTCTGGGCCTCGTATTAACGACGCCACACTTAACTTTTCACAGCGAACGTACAGCAATAGTTTGAATTTTGTATTGAAGAAGGAAGATATTCTTTGATGGGAAATCCCATACGAGCCATTATCAACCTTAACATCTAGCACATCGCAAAATTGCTACGCGTTTTCTCGATTACCTCCCTTCTTGTGCTATCCTATTCCCACCATCGTCTCGTTCATTCCGTGTATACGGGTAAGCCCCCTTGACAGCACCAGATATCGAACACGCCGCTCTCACTTTATGTATGGTTCTCCCATGCCGAAAGATGCACTTATTATAGAGATATTACTACAAGAAGGGACTGCTTTGACAGCTACTGCGTGGCCAGTATGGCAATATACGTTCGGTTCCTGCACTCATTTCGTACGTGCGTTCGTTTGTAGTTTTCTCATTTGCAAATGGTTTCATCACTATCTCTTAAAAGGTTATCGCCCTGAATGACGTTCATTTGTTACCCGACTGTACTGTAAAAATGGTCCCTTCGTAGAGTAATTCCTGTATACACCGCGAAGTCTGACCACAGTTCTATCTCAGAATACTTGAACAACTTTAACTCTCCCTACGCCGATGCTGCCTAACGCACTCTGATGCGCCGTACATCATCTTGCCCTGCACGACGTTCATTTGTTTACCGACCTGTCTTTGGGTAATTCCTCTAAACACCACGAAGTGTGACCACAGTTTTGTCTTAGAAAACTTGAGTCCTTCACTCCCGTGCATTTTAACTCTCCCAACGCCGATGCTGACTGACGCATCCTGTGGCCCGTGCATCACCTGTCCCCCGCCCCAGCCCCCTCCTCACCCCCCTCGATCATCCGCTCGCACGCTCGGCCGCGGCGCGTAAAAGCCAGTTACTTTCATTTCAATATGCATCGCGGGGGCGCGCGGTCCCCGAACGTACATACAAATTATAGCGGAAGTAGGGCAGGGGGATCGGGGAGGGGGAGGGGGACGTCACGCGGAAATTACTTTGGGAGCTTTGTCGCGCGGGCGGGCACCGCCCCCCCGCCCCCCAGCTCCCTTCCACTGGCCCAACCACGCCACCGGCGTCCGCCTCGAGGGACAGCTGCGGCGGCCCGCGCAATACAGAGCTACGAAAGCGTATCAGCGCGCGTATTAATTTAGTATCGGGCTGAGTGGTAATAGCAGTTGTGTTCGCCGGCAGGCTATCTGCTGCGCGGGGGACGTGTTCGCTCGACAAATCTACGTAATTGATTTGCATAATTCCAAAAAAAAAAAAAAAAAAAAGTGACATCTGAAAGAGTGCAATAGCAAGTACTAAGATTATCTCATACACGTTCTATTTAGTCTTAATATATTGTTCTGGGGCCGACCTAACGAAATTGATTTCATAGAATTTGATCTACCTCAGACATTCCTGAGAAGAGATTCGGGAGACAGGAGGACAAAGAGAATGTCATAGAAGTAGAGTGGGGGGGGTGATAATATAAATAACAAAATGAAGTCTTAATTGCGAAGCTTAATTGCGAAAGCAGATGACAGTAGTTTCTAATGTTGGCGTTGGTGAGTGCAATTCTACTGCATGAAAGGACTTTCCGGTCGTGTACAGGGTGGTGGGAAGGTCGTATCCAGAGAGATAATATTAATGTTTGTCTCTTTATGTACTTACTTTTTATGCATATTTTCGGGGAATTATTTCAAGATCTTTGTGCCGCAAAAGGTAAATGCATACACTGGCATTAAAAGAACGTAATTTCATGTTCGCTTTCTTTCGCTTTTGTGTTGCCTACACAACAGATGCAGTGGAATTAAAAAAAAAACGGGCGGGCGAACGGGCGGGCGAACGGGCGGGCGGGCGGGCGGGCGGGCGGGCGGGCGGGCGGGCGGGGCGAAAAAGCTCGGGCGCTGACTTCTTGCGCCCGCCGCCGGGCCGCTCCTGGCCCCGGACTCAATTTCTAGTCTGTCAGCGCTGAAGCGCTGCCGCTGACGCGCGAATAAACGGCGGGTCACGAACCAGCGGTCGATAGCGGCATCGCCCTCTCACGCCCATCCTGCCCGCCCCTCCCTCGCGCCGGTCTCCGCCCGCCAGGAACGCTCAGCCCTAACCGCCCGGTCCTCTTGGCCGCCCCCTGCACTCGCCCGCCTCCCGCAGCGCGCCCGCACCTTCGGCGCGACTGTGCATTGCTTCAGAGCAAACATGCAAATTGCGGGTGCTTCCACGATTGGAACTCGATCACGAACCATGAATATGTTTTTCTAATTGATTCACAGCACTGCCAAAATGTTTTTACTTCAGAGGTCTGCAGCGGTCTCATATGTGATTTCACCGTGATGGCCTATTAATGTATTAATTTTTGTACTGTGTTTAGATAGTTATTTAAGGTAATTACGAATTATTGATAGAAATAATTTGTTACATTATAAGTTGATGAAACAAAGCTGAGCTAAAGAACCATTAATTAGATCTCTTTCCTTTCGTTAATGAAAAAAGAGCAACAACAGAAAATAATAAAATCAGCTTCACAATTTAAAATTAAAGAAAACAGAAAAATAATAGAAATAAATAATAAAAACAATTTAATGACACCTATGAAAAAATATATTGTGCAGTGTCAGGTTAATTGAAGTAACTAGCAAGTCTAGCAATTTATCTTCCTAACGTTATCAGGAAATCCAAAGAGTAAATCGCTGGTTCAAGATAGGACAGCAATACCCCAGAAATTCCAAAACTGTTGAAATCATGCGTTCGAATTCTGTGTAGTGTTATTACAATGTTTCTTCTAAAATACACAAATGAGTAATTGAAAAACGAAAACAAAATTTGTTTGCCGCAAGTGAATCACATGTGTCATTTTCATCACAATCTCACTTGAGCAGAGCACCTGCATTTAAACGCGCGAAGATATTACAAGTGGCCAGCAAGCACAGAATATGTTTCTAGAATACATTCCGATTAAACACATTACGGCTTACGGGGTTTTCCCATCCAGGTATCTCTCACCAGCGGGGAACTTCCAAGCCAAGTTACGTTCTAAACTGGATTTGCGATATGCATCGTGCAGAGCGTGTGTGTGTGTAAGGGGTGAGGATAGGTTAACGAAGAGCAAGGGAAGACAACTAGCGTTCTGTGGCCCTTCTGTTAGTGTATTGCTCCAGCATTTGCCCATTCAAAGAAACCACGGAAAAATACCGAACAGAGCAGATGATCTCTAGAATTATTCTTCCGACCTCCATTTATCTAGTGACGAAAATTTTGCTACATTCGGGACTGCAACTCTATGATCTCCAGGTTGGAAGTACTTTAATGACATAAGTTAACGACCTTAGCCAGCTCAGGCGGTATTTTCTAGAATACACTCCGAACAAAACCAGGTAAATACCGCAAAAACTGGATTACGGGCCTCGCGCGACCTTTCCTTCCGCGGTTTTCTCCCCTCCTCTCCTCTTATACACACACACACTTACACTTGCATTCTCTATACACGGGAGACCATTCAAAAGCTTATAGTTCCTTCCGATTTGGGCGGTGTCCTCCCGGGAAAGATCCTTGGAGAGAGAAAATCTCCCAACCCAACGAATATGTCGGAGAGAGTTCTCACAATCCAGGAGGAAAGAGAACCGGAATTTCGCGAGAAATTGCCCGTACTACATCTAATTACTAATGACCACAGAAGCTGACGCACCTATCATCACTAAACACCAAATACCCACTGGTTTCTAGAACACGCAAATGAGAAAATGAAAGCGAAACCCCAAAATGTGTTCTCTGGATTCGAAGCCGTCGCCGCATTTTCATCTCGAGTCCACTTGAGCGGAGCGGCTGCCTTTCAACACCGTGCGCTCGGGGATTTAACAAGCGGGCAGCGAGAGCTCGGGCGCGCTCGATCGAGGAAGCGACTTGAACGGGGGAAGGGGGTGGGGGTGGGGGACGGGGGCAGCAGCGCGGATTCCGGCCGAGCGCCCAATCGGATCACAGACGCGTAAGCGCGCTCGCTACAAAATTGAGTGCCGTCCGAGGAGGGTAGAACGCACAACGAGGATAGCGAAGAGGAGGGTGCTTGGGAAGTGGAGGGAACGTTGTGGGGACGGGGATGAAGAGAAAGACGGAGAAGCGAACAAGCAAAAGTGGGATTTGTGGTCGAGGGATGGAGGAAGAGAAATAGGTGTCTGCCGAGAGCGAGATGAGAAACCTAATAGTCATGCAGAAGACGTGAGAAAAGGTGACGATAGGGTTAGAGCTCTTAGCGAATACAGTGAGTGACTATTGGGTGTTTGGGTGGCCAAATGTGCGGTTTCATAGACAGAAAAGTGGTCAAGAAGCATTTCAGTTGAAATTAACTAGCGAGAGGGTGAGCTATTTTCTTCGTTATGGGCGAGAGGGTGAGCTAATTCGGTTGTGCTGTATACGTGATGGATTGAGTAAATTGTAAACTGTAAAGGAAATTGTGAAGATGATGTGGATCGAACTACAGGAAGAACATCGAGGAGGGTAGAACGCACAACGAGGATAGCGAAGAGGAGGGTGCTTGGGAAATGGAGGGAACGTTGTGGGGACGGGGATGAAGAGAAAGACGGAGAAGCGAACAAGCAAAAGTGAGATTCGTGGTCGAGGGAAGGAGGAAGAGAAATAGGAGAGCGAAATGAGAAGCCTAATAGCGATGCAGTAGGGGTGAAAAATAGAACTTGGCGAATGCAGTGAGTGACTATTGGCTGTTTGGGTCAAAAGTGTCGTTTCATGGACAGAAAAGTCGTCAAGAAGCATTTAAAATGAAATTGACGGGAGACAGGGTGAGCTATTTTTTCGTTATGGGCGACAGGGAGAGCTAATACGGTTGTGCTGTATACGTGATGGATTGAGTAAACTGTAAACAGTAAAGAAAATTCTGCAGATGATGCGGACCGAACAACAGGAAGAACATCGAACGATATGAGGAATCAGAAGGGGAGACTGTTGACTGTAGGTAAAAAGCCAGCGCTTGGTAACCGGATTGAAAGAATGGGTGAAGGGAGGGCTGGGATCGGTTGAAGGGAAATGATGCAGTAGAAGGTCTTCATGGTGAAGTACCATGGCTACGTATGTTAATGTGAGTGGTGGAGCGGGCGATCGTGGTAGATAGGCATTGATGAGTCTGATGCGGCGGCAGGCGACCGGTCCAACCCAAGGACAAAATGTTCAAGCACCAACACCAGCAGTGCTGAAGCTGACGCGGGGTGTGCAGCGATGGCTGTGACGTAGCGGTTGTTACAAAGACTGGTGCAGCAGAAAGAGGGTGACCATAAAGTACCGTCGCCGCATATATTGATATGAGCGGAGGTACAGTTGGTGATGGTGGGTGTGGTGGAGCATCCCTGGTGGCGGTGTGGCAGCGGTTGCAGGCAACTGGTGCAGCAGAAGGATGTGATCGTGAACTACCTTCGTCACGTATACTCCAATTTAAACATAGTGACACTTCAAGATCACGTGCTGGAAGATGAGGGGGTCATTGTCAACAACGAGCTCCAATTCCAAAAAAATAAGTCATAACGAAGCTCCCGAATATATATGACTGTGTCTCCGTCCAACTCGTGACCTTGAAGTGCCACTGCATTTAAGTCGGAGTATACGTTGATGAGAGAGATAGCACTGGTGGTGGTGGTGGTCGTGGTGGTGGTGGTGGTTGCGGTGGTGGCAGTGGTGGTGGTGGCAGTGGTGGTGGTGGCAGTGGTGGTGGTGGCAGTGGTAGTGGTAGTGGCAGCGATAGTGATATTGGTGGTAGTGGTGGTGGTGGTGGTGGTGGTGGTGGTTGTGGTGGTGGTGGTGGTGGTGGTGGTGGTTGTGGTGGTGGTGGTGGTCCATTGACGTTGATGACGTTGGCGGTTGGTCCGCATCGATACGCGAGGGAAATAGGCTCCCACTTTCATTCGCACCAACGGCCGCTAAGCACCCCCACTGAACGAAGCTAACATCCACGGTCCACAGGCCGGATCGAACAAAACGCAGCCATAAGGCCGACCCATCGCGCGTAGAAATCCCGCTGTAAAGCAATCCCCCCACCCACCCTCAGCCTCGCTCCAGTGAAAGCAGCGGAGACCGACAACGCGAAAACGACACCGCTCGCAGACACTCCACACAGGTGCAACCGAAAGCATCGCGCTGGGAGCTTCGGGTGCATTTCGCTAATTATCTCCTTCAGCAAACACCGTTTTCTAAAGAGGATTCACTCATGCGTCTGGCGTGCGGAGAGGTATCAAACAGCATTACGAGCTTCAAGCACGCGGCGTCTTTTGAATCCGGTCGAGCGCGGTCCGCGACACACCGATACGCATCGAAATACAGGCGCGTCGCGGCGCATCTGAAACACCAGTCGGGGGAGGATGGAGTCGTAATGAAGCGCTGGTTTGGGACGAGAGCTGTCCTGCATTTCACGACCCGTCAAATCACCTCTCGCGGAGAGCGCGCGTGAGCCGCGAATGAGCCTTCCCGGAGAGCTACCTGCGCAATGAAACTGTGAACGGGGCATCTGGTGAATATTGTCGGCTGCGTGGTAGTCCTGCTGGGCGGGAGGTGCAATAAACCAAGTAGGTTGTAGAACGTGCAGCAGTAGCAATGGAGTACATATTCCGGAATAACTGCCCAAGCTTTTGTGAAGAATGAATCCTTCTCATATTTTACTTCGTATAAAATTTTAACATTATTTCCCCCATTTATCTGTGTCGTATGATGAAGGGTTATAGAGTAAAAAAGACGTTTTAGTAAAAGTTTAGAGTATTCGCTAATATGATAGCTCTGTTCGAATCAGAAATATATGCATTTTATGCAACCCCACTGACATACAACACTTCGTTATTGATTGGTTTCATAATAAATACCAACTAGAAAGCACAACACACTAGTTAAATGTTTAGTTCAACGCAACGCATTTCTTCGAGATTCTGGTTGTTCATAATCACACATGCTACAAACGCCGCCGTATTTTGTACTTTTATCGGGTTATTGATCATTTTGACGTTGATGCTAGAATAATTGCATATTCTGTAGGAATGAATTTCGAAGGTTATTTATTTACATATTCATGCATATATTGAGCAAATATTTATCTATTTATTCATTTATTTGTTAGAATTTAGAGGCCATTCAACTGTGGAGATCATGGTGGTCTATAGTGGATCTGTTTATAATGAGCTGGTAATTGCGACATTGATCAAGAGGTGAATAATGATAAAAAAGTATCAATAAGATGGGAGTAGAAACGGGAGGCCACCAAGGCAATCGGCCGAGAGCTCACCTTGCCAAACGCAAACTTTACAGATTTTGGCCGAGGATTGATTGCAGCTGCCGGTGTGAAAGTCTTAGGTCTAGCCACATTGCCATGAGTCCTTTCAAAATGTTGAATTGCAAACATGTTTTGAAAAAAATACAATATAGTAATGGATATGTATCTTTGAAATATTCTCTCCTTTAAACGTAGAAGTTGTGCACATTTGTATGATGTGTATAGCTACTGAAATTCTCATAGACTCACACTCTAAAAGTGCACATCGGTTGTATATTTCAAACGCTACAGGCACTTTAAAGCATCTCGGGAAATACCGCTTCCAACCTAGAAATATTACTAGCGTTCTCTGCGCACCCGCATTCGCCCGAATTAGAATGAAGTTTCGCGGAACGGCGTGGAACGCGGAGCGAGGATGGGAGTGGGGTGGGGTGGGATGTGAGTTGGGAAAGGGGCAGGGGGAGGAGGCGGCGCACGGGACACAGCTCGTGTGCATCGAACGGCGCACTCTACGCGATTGAGAGCCACGAGCGAGGGTGCGGGTGGGGGTGGGGGGCGGCTGGTGGGGGCAGGGGCGGGGGCGGGGACGGGGAGGGAGGGGCACGCTAAACGGAGGCAGAAGGGGGGTGGGGTGGGGTGGGGGGAACAGTGACCGAGGTCGGGGGTTGGGAACGGAGGGAGCACGGACAGGAAAAAAACGGGAGCGGATTGGAGACGGGTGCTGGGTCGAGTACGGGAGGAACAGACGAGGGCGAGGCGAGGTTTGGAGACTGGCAAAGGGGTGAGAGAGGGAGGGGCAGGCTAGGACGGGGACTAGGACGGAGACAAGGATGGGGACTAGGACGGGGACAGGACTAGTACAGGGACAGTAACTACAATAATCTCACAGCGGGTGAGACGGCATGGACAGTAACAACACTGCCCAGCGGGTGAGAGATGCTGCCCTCTCCAGGGATAACACTTCGGGACTACACATACGGGACTAATAACCACAGCAGTTCACGCGCCCTGAATCACGGAATAACCAATCAATCTAACAACCCTCGTGTTTTTACTTTCTGCCACTCGATCATTTTACATTTCGCTCATCACCAACTCACCTACTTTTTATCGCACTACCAAACCTAGTTTTTATTCTGATCTCGAGTGTGTTCAACTCAAGCTCCACTTCTACCCCGACCTGCCGCCGCCACCATTTCTTTGGCTCCCATCTGCACTGCCGCCGCCGCCGCTTGCAGCGCCCCACGCGACAAATGGGCGAAATGTGCCCCCGGCGAGCAAGATCAAGAGGCTCTAACGTTCTCGACGAAAGGACGTGTGGGTTTTGAGTTATTCCATCGCGTTGCTTTTCCTCTAACCTTTGAGCGCTCTTATTTTATATTCCGTGCACACAAAACGCCAACCATGAGCGGAACTTTTCCTGTATTCGTAAAAAGGCCATTACTCTCACAAGTCTGAATGTATGCTGTTTAGGAATAGAGTCTACATTCAGTACTATATGCTCAGATACAACCCAATATTATTAGTGGGCGGTGTTACATAGTCGTGGTTCAATAATAGTACATTTTGAAATGATGTAATGATTGGGTATTAATACATGAGTGTGATACTATTACCATAACGAGTGAGTGTGGTAAACTTCACACTACTGTATTGATACCCATTACATCGAGTTTCACGGTATTTTTTTACGACTAACAGTAACTTTTATATTGAATCCTTTCGTGGCGGTTGACATTCAGGATTCAGCCAATGACACCTAGCGGCCAGCTACCCTACCCTGCCCCAGGAGACTTTGTTTTACCAGTCCGCCTGCGAGAGGCTACAAAAGTTGCGGCAATAATTTCGAGGTCACCATTTTCGATTTTTCTCTTATTTCTGTAGAAGCCAATTTAACATCCAATTCTCTAAACATTTTAAACGAAAGAAAAAAGAAAAAAGAAAGAGAGAGAGAGAAAGACAGAGAGAGGGAGAGAGAGGAGAGAGAGGAGAGAGAGGAGAGAGAGAGGAGAGAGAGGAGAGAGAGGAGAGAGAGAGGAAAGAGAGAGGAGAGAGAGGAGAGGAGAGGAGAGGAGAGGAGAGAGAGGAGAGGAGAGGAGAGAGAGGAGAGAGAGAGGAGAGAGAAAGAGAGAGAGAGACATGGACTGCGAAGCGTAACGGAAAATAAATATTGCTTTAGTGAATGAAAATACTTAACAATTCGCACGGTTTCGTATAGGCGACCTTTATCTTCCACGTCCCCACGAATAAACGGAATTGCTTATTACTGCCATTCATAAATAACATTCAATATTTTAATCGCAATATTCAAGTGCAGACATCTTTTGTGGCGCCGTTTAATTTCAGGTACTGAGGAGGCCAAACACTGGAAGGTGAATGCACGACGTTCACCAGAAAATAAATAAATAGCTTAGAAAAAGTTCGGTAGATTAGCATGCACTCTGCTTCTGACGGCTGGTTTTTCCCCCTTCAGGACTTTTTTTCCTCAGCCATAGATTATGGTCTCTTTTCCGCGGCTTTGATGCGATCGAGATACCACTTGGAGCGAATTCCACCAGAATTCGAAAGGTTAGAACACGGTAGGTTGTTGGAATAGTAATGGCTTAAAGACCTTCGGCCTAGTCACCTAGTATCAAATTATTTAATTTGCAAGAGTAAAAATTACTTATTAACAAATACAAAATATTCAATCCACAAAAATACATTAACAATATCTTTACAATTTTACAAACATTCGTTCACATTTTGTTACTGAACATAATACTTTAGATATACTTTTTCATATAAAAACCATCAAGGATTATTCGATTCAGTAACAATTTATGTGTATCGACATATCCACATTTATTTTAATTTTCAGGGCAATTGCTCTTTGATTGACATATGTTCGCTTCTGTGGTTTATAATTATTTGCAGTTTTTTTCCAAAAATATTTCTGTACAAATGAATTCTCTGTGATATTTCCCTTCAAAACTGAATTGTTTGTCATCGACGGCTCACTACTGCGATACGTATTTATACTAAAAATAAAATTGTGTTATTGGAGCAAAGCAATATTGGAAATATATTTTGAAAATAAAAGAAACAATTGATTACAATTGCTCTGAAATAGCCATTACGCATTATGAATGATACAAAATACTACAGCAGTAAAAGAAAAATGTTTTAATTTCCGGGATGATTTAAAGAAAGAATTTTACTACCATTATCTCCACCGAAAAAATTGGTCATTCCAAATCTTCTTTATGTGCAAAATATTTTTTTAGCTTTCCAAAATTAGACTTACACCACTGTCATGCTTTAGAAACGCGATCCTTACCATCTGTATTCAGTTATTGTCGTACCTAATTCACACAAGAAGAAGAAGAAGAAGAGTTAGAAGAAGAAAAAGAAGGAGAAGAAGAAGAAGAGTTAGAAGAAGAAAAAGAAGAGATAGAAGAAGAAAAAAAGAAGAAG
The DNA here is from genome assembly GCA_038098605.1 of Gryllus longicercus. Classification (NCBI taxonomy): domain Eukaryota; kingdom Metazoa; phylum Arthropoda; class Insecta; order Orthoptera; family Gryllidae; genus Gryllus; species Gryllus longicercus. The sequence goes on along the minus strand of JAZDUA010000327.1, from coordinate 1,717,110 downwards.
AGATAGAAGAAGAAGAAGAAGAAGAAGAAGAAGAAGAAGAAGAAGAGATAGAAGAAGAAGAAGAAGAAGAGATAGAAGAAGAAGAAAAAGAAGAAGAAGAAGAAGAAGAAGAGATAGAAGAAGAAAAAGAAGAAGAGATAGAAGAAGAAAAAAGAAGAAGAAGAGATAGAAGAAGAAGAAAAAGAAGAAGAAGGCTACAATAGCACACACTTTCTCACAAAATTACGAGAAATCTACTTACACTTTCGAACATTTCCATACCTTACTTCAATACACTATATTACTTTGAACAACACATTTCAATGTGGAAAAAGTCTCTACTCTTCAGTATCTTAGTTGTAAAAAAGACCCGAAAAGAATTCAGAAAAGTCAAGGATTTCAACGAAATTGAGATATGCGCCATTCGGTTAAGCATACTTAATAATACCCGAATCTACGCTATTTATTTATTATGAAAAATTGGAGCCAGTTTTGAGAACATTTTGACAATATTGTTGAAGCTTTATGTCTCTCTTTCAGATTGATTGGAGAATATCAATTTTAGAGAAAATCGAATAAACGGTTTAGGTGCTAGCATAACTTCGCTCATGCCGGTATAAGCTCAAAGTTTCCGACTGGTCTACCAACATGTGTATGTGGGAATAGTGAATGCGTATGGGGAGAGAATGAACGAAGATGATGATGATGATGATGAAGAAGAAGAAGAAGAGGAAGAAGAAAAAGAAGAAGAAGAAGAAGAAAAATATTATACGCTGTTGTTATTGTTCAACTGCTCCCACATTCACTAGGTATTCATTGTAGAAACAACGAAAAAAATTGTGATCAGAGCAGCCCGTTACTTGAATTCTACTCCCGAGAGAGATTGAATACTATCCAGCTATACGTGGTTTGAAATATGCAACAATTGGATCCCGAACTCTAGAACACCTCGGTAAATGATGTTGCATGGGCAGCAATGTTAGCAATCGGAACCTATCTCAGCTACTTCATGAGTGATCATTCAAATCGAAAAGAAATAATGTCAAAGTGAGTAAATTTGGGTTTGAAAATGTGTCATTATGAGTAATAACAAACCTACAAAAATGAACTAATTAATTCCCGAATGCTTATTACTTGGTATCATTCAAAACACCCAGGAAATTCAGAGAAACACATTTTAAAGAAACAATACAAATAAAGTTAGTCAACTTGGCTAAAAGCTGATTACTTATATAAAATCAGTGTTTTAAATTTCTTTTTAAGAAACCTATTGTAAAATTAGTATTCATAATACAAAAGTCTTCAACTAAACGTGTTACACTGCACCACACTTGTTACCCATTCACGTACTTTAGTAAATTGTCGCAACTAACATTTAAGTTGCATAACAGATGTTCCATTAAAAACTTGTTTTCGGAATGTCTCGAAAAGTCGGCATCTGATCAAGAAAACTCTGAGATAAAACAATTTTTATTGATTAGATATGCACTTTTCAAAATATTCCCAAAACCAATTTTAAATGAAACATTCCGTGTAGTAATACTTGTGTAGTAATACTCGTGTAAACATTCCGTGTAGTAATACTCGAACGAGATTCTTTTCATACATATTAATGTCTACTTCATGATTATTAACGGGAATGATTTAATGCATTGTAATGGTTCCCTTTGTAGACAGCTATCCTATTTTATCCAGTGTCGCAAATACCTGTTACGTTCCATCAGGCCCCAACATTAGTTATTCTCTCTGTGGAGCTTTTACTACCGCAAATGCGAATTCGAAAAAAACAAAATGAAGTAATTAAAAAAGTAGTAGTGCGACTAACAGTCATTTTAAAAATGGATACCATGCACTCCACTAGCGACAAAATCGCATTACATTTGAAATATTCCTCCACGTAAACAAAAGCCAATCTCAAGGGGATCAACAGCGTAGCGGAGATAGCTAGCAAAACAGGATCACATTAGAGATCTATCCGCTTATGCTGGAAATGCCGATTACACCTCTTTGAGACAAACGTGTGCGTCAGGGCTGCACTCACAGCGGCCGCCGCTGTACCGCTTTCTAGCTTCCTGCTTCCCACCGCACAACCACGCTCCGACTCGCAACCGCAGCCCGCGTGTTGGGAGGCCATGCTTTTTAATTAGGGTAAGTCTTTGTTTGCCGCTGAGCTGCGAGAACTGCCAGCGCGGAGCGGTCGACGGGTGGCACTAGGGGCTGTTTTCGTACACCGAGGCTACGGGAAAGGGATGAAGTGTGCGGATGAAAATGGGGAAGAAAATTGGTAAAATCGTACGTTCCTCTTAATAACGACGATCAATTATTATTGTAATTTTTCTATTACATACTTTGTTTTATCTGTTAGTGACATTTCAGAGTGAGGCAAGCCCCATCATCCAACAAATCTCAAGACGATATTTAATGTATTAGTATACTGAATTGAATTGAATTGATGCCTTATCTTACGTGGCGAGACTCGGGCCATGCGAATTTCAGACCACGCGAATTTCGCTACGCTCCCACTGGCGGAGAAAGGCGGTATTTCTTGGGCGACGAAACAGACGATTTTTGAATTTAGCTCAGAGGCGTCATTTAGGCTTGAGGATCTCGGAAGTCAATCTACTAACATGGGACAGACGGCTTTACTTCCCCTCTGACGGAAGGCGTACGATTTTAGCCCTTAAAAATCCTTAGATTTTATCCCTTAAAAACCCTGAGATTTAGCCCTTAAAAGCCCTTAGATTTTATCCCATAAAAGCCCTTAGATTTTAGCCCTTAAAAATTCACGGCTTTGATCGGGTTTGAACCCACCAACTTGGGTATAACAGTGGATCTAAATATTGGATTTTCTTCATGTGCGTATGGCGATCCATAATAATGTTATCACGTGTTTCAAAAAACCAACAAATAATCACATTACTGTTAGCTTACACTACGTCGAGCTTTACAGTCAAAGGTGACATGAGTCAGTGATGCTGCCACCTTTGACTGTGAACATTAATGTTATATAACCCAATAATAGTGTGATTATATTTTGGTGATTTTAAACCCATTGTGGATCCCATACCTCCATGAAGAAAATCCAATATTTATGCTAATAGATTTAATATTTGGTATTGGCAATTTCCCTAATGATGGGGTTTACTTTACTCCCAAACGTTGCTAAGAGAAGAGATTAAGATTTTGATAGAGAAAGGACTATAATTGATGTCAATAATAAGACGAACCTATAATTTTACCAACCTACATACGATCATGACTTTCAATAACAGAAAATGGGGAAGATATGGATTTAAAAAAAAATGGAATGGAAATTAGGGGCCGTACGGGAGAAGGTTCGTATGAAACAAGAGAGGTGATTGATGATGGTATACTTTGCAATGCAGACATTTTTCTGTTGAAGTCATTAAGCTAAAAGTAAATTGTATTTTAGTGGTTAATAAGACGCAATACACGCGTCTGCTCCGAAGGGTCGAATCGGGTATGGATAACGTTAAAATCTGATCCTGCTACATCGTTACATTGTCGTTCTCCGCCTCTGGCAACACCTTTAATTAGATAGCCCAGAAGCGTGTATTTATACGTGGCCGGGCGCACGGTTAATTCAAGAAGATTAACGCTTCGATTTTGCGGTTCGGTTCCTGAACGATATTGTTTAATAAATATAAAGGGCAGCGGGGCTTATGCGGGGCGCCCTTTGTGTTGGGCGCTTTCCTGGCGTGCTTCTGCGGGCGTTCGCCGCCGTAATCCAGATTTGCGACGAGTAAAATATCCAAAAATTAATTATATCGGCACACATAAGTTGAAATAATCGGCTAATTCCACCACGAAATTAATACCCCAATATTGGCAACGAGTGTGAGCCAACTATACACAAACGTACTGCGTGCTTGTTGCCCGCGCTTCATATATTGGACCATTTTTCATCAGGGCTGCGGTTCGTTTTTGTTCGATATGTCCATTGGATTAGTAGCTAGTTGAGAACAAAGTTTGGCAATAATTCAATTAAATGGATTATAAGTCAGGGAGCTTTATTGGATGTTGTGCCAATTCATCATTACTTCATTTTCGCAATGAAATAACACTGGACAACGCCATTTGATTCCTATCCCAGCGTGGGTCCGTTCATCCGGAGGGATTCGAATCGAGAGGAGTTCTTTCGAAATAGAGTGGAGCAACGATCCCAAAATCTCGAGTGTTCATGAATATTTTGTAAATTTGATTATTTTTCCACAGAGAGTGCGTAAAATCGGGCAAGTTCCAAAGCTTCATACGAACTTTATCGCAAACTCTCACAGCGAGGCTTCATTGCAGCTCGTGATAGACAGCGTTTCATGTCCACCATTACAGAAGCCTAAAGGCATCTTCATAACGGCCACAACGCCGTAAGAAGCGCTGCCGAGAATAACATTTTAATAATATGCACCCGGGCACTAAAAGGCATAACGACCTTAAAAAACCTAAAAGCTGCCTCTAATGAACTTGCCTTCAACCCTTGGAAGGAAATTAAAGCGAAAGCCCTTTGTCACGGTGGCATATAGGCTCCACCCTAGATGGACTCGAGGTTCATTAAAATGAGAAATAGTCCATTAACAGATATCGCGTATGCCAACTAAATGTTGCGATAAACGATGCATAAAGGTAAAATGTTTGCAGGTCCATAAAAATTGATTACTTCCCTCCGGATAGCGAACTGCCCGATAATTATAGCGACGCTCCTAGGCAATGTAAAGAATATGTGCATCACATTAGTGACACCAAAGTGGAAATGCTGTAACATAAGATGCGTGAGAAGGAAACACTCTCGAATAATAGCTGGTCCTTTCACGCGGACCCAGATCCTTTCAAGGAGACACTTTAAGGGGATAGGCGGTACGTTGACGTGAGCGATGTCGCTATTCCATTAGCATGCAGATACGCAGCACGCAAGTTATGGCATATGAGGACACGTGAAATGCATATCGCGCTGCACTATAAATGGGCTTTATCGAAGAACATTCTGGAGTAAAAGAGCTTTGTCATCATGTACAGAACCGAAGAAGTAACGGAGTAGGTAGATCATCTTTGTTAGATTTTCAAAACAACTGTCTATAATAGGTAAAAGCAAATAACTTTCGTTTTTTAATTAGAAATTAAGTTATTTTCTTTTAAAAAAATTGACATTACTATAAATTCGCACTTTTTTATATTTCGAGAAGTGGGAAATCCTACAACCAGTACCAAACATTAAAAAATTATTTGTATGAAACGGTGTGTTCCCCAAAGGTTCTTAGAAGAAATTCTAAAGAAACAGCATCACAATGTTTTGTAGTAATTAAAACAAAACTCAAAATTCATTACTCAATTAACATGAAATCTGTAAAGATACGCGTACGATTGTAGTCTAGTCTTTTATAAATAAAATTTGTAAATATAAAACAGAAAAATCACACATCAGATCACTAATAAAAATGTTATTCTAAAAATCAGTCTTTAGTGACAAATTAAAGTTAAGTATCCCCTAATTCTATTTGCTCGCCCTATCAACACTGAAGATTAAAGGAAAGAAGAACAGACTGAGTTTGGGAAAGGGTAAGAAGGAGGGAAGAATGTAGTGGGAAGGAAAGAGAATGTGATGATCCATCTTATTTGAGACCAATAATCGTACCTGATCGACCAAGAATTGAACATTGCTCCTAGGTATCTGGAGCTACTAGCACAAGCCGAAAAGGCGGCCGCCGCTTTTATAATGCAAAGCAGTAATTTGCCATTGTGGCAGTTCGCTTGCCACGCAGCCGTGAAGTTTGAAGAGGTCTGTTTGCCCATTAGCAATAAAGAACTCTTTATACAAAAGGAAACGTCCCCATTGTATTCCGAGAGCGAGGGCGACTCCTTTCCTGAACGACGAACGACTGACGCGCCGAGGAGTCTGACCCCGTGGCCGACAGCGGAACTGAGTCGCATCTCACTGCCCGACGACGCCGACCCCGCTCGTCCCACTCACACCGGTCTCGCTCCGCGTCCCACTGTTTCTTCCCAGCCTCTCCCATCATTATCTCGTCCTATGTCTTTATGCTTCCCGCCCGGCTCAGCTCTACGTTCATTCCACCTTCATTCAACCTCATCTCCTCATTGCGTTCCTGCCCTCTTCTTCTCCCCACCGCCTCTCATCTTTTTTCCAGTTGCCTCTCTCCGCCCTGCGCAATCACAACTGCCCTTCCCCACCCTGCCTCCGCACTTGCCTTCGCTTCTCTACCCTGCTCTGTCGTGTATCCCACTAACCATCTCTTCCTTCTCCGTCCTTATTACGCGTACTAACCCATTCTGTTCCCCCCTGTCCTCGCAACGCGCAGAGATGTTCCGTTCCATTCCACAACGCGCCCCTCACAATTCACTCCAACCTCACTAAAACCCCTAATTTTCTTGCTCAACGTCCTTCTTTTTCTCTCCCCGCTTAATTTTGTATTTCCCTCGCTTCGGTCTGTGCCTTAGCCTTTGCCCTTCCCTGCCCTGCCTCTATCCGCTCTGCCCTTCATCTGCCTGTCCTGCGTTGTCACGCCACGCCCTATACCCTTCCATTCTTTCCCTTCGATGCTATCCTAACAGACTGTATTTCGCTTCGCTTCGCGTCGCTTCGCGTCGCTTCGCGTCGCGTCGCGTCGCGTCGCGTCGCGTCGCCTCTCGCCTCGCCTCTCGCCTCGCCTCTCGCCTCGCCTCTCGCCTCGCCTCTCGCCTCGCCCCTCGCCTCTCGCCTCGCTTCTCGCCTCGCCTCTCGCCTCGCTCTCGCCTCGCCTCTCGCCTCGCCTCTCGCCTCGCCTCTCGCCTCGCCTCTCGCCTCGCCTCTCGCCTCGCCTCTCGCCTCGCCTCTCGCCTCGACTCGCCTCACCTTGCTCCGCTCTTGCCCACCTCCCTTCCTGTCCCCTCCATCCATCCCTCGTCCCATCCCCTCCCCTCACATCCCTTCCCTTTCTATTCCAGCTCTTACCCGCGTCGCTTCACCTCGCTCTCCTTCCGTTCCGCCTCAACTCTCTCTACCAGTCTGCTCTTCCATCATTTTCCACTTCCTTACACCCATCTCCTCCACATTTCTCACCCCTCCCTTCGTGGCCACACCGCCCGTGCTGCCTTGCGGGGCTCTCACTTGCGGCCGGCGGTTAGGGGGGCGTTCGCTGTCCTATTTGCTCAGCTCAGTCAACGTTTCCAACGCGGCGAGGAATCTCGCGGCTGATCTCTGCCCTGCGATGAATAAAATTTTTCTTTACCTTTTCTTGGAAGCGACGGTAGTAGGTTGGCGGCGTGGCAACGGAGCATTGTGTACACTCCATTACAACCGAATGGGCTCCGCGAGGTCGTCGGCGAAGCAACGCAAACAGACAGCTGAGCGCCGCAATTAACAATTCCGACCGCCGCGCGGCACGAAATTATACGCCGCGCTGCCTGTATCCACTCTGCCTGTTTTCCAAACATTCATTTTGACGAGCCACTTTTCCAAACGGTGGTGGATAACGGGAAACTGACTGTTAGGGGTAAACGCTGGAATCGTAATGGGACACTTTCGAGAATCATCGCAAATAAATAAGGCGATTTTTAGAATGCGTTTGTAAACATTAGAGGCGTATTTCAAGCATTCAACACCGATATGAAGTGGAATACCAAACAGTATTTGCATGTAGCTAATGCTTCCACAGATGATACGAGAGCGTGAAAACAAAGTAATTGATATTCTTAAATGATTCACATTTTACAACTGACAATACTATTCCCTAGCATTGGGACAACAATTAGTTGTTAATCATACTTTTATATTTTTGGAAACAAGTTACTCACTGGTAAACTATTCATTAATTTATTTCTACAGTGTTTTTAACATTTTCCTTCAGAATTAAAGGAAACAGAGAGTACTTCTTGAATATTAGAAGTACAGGTCCCACTAAACCCATAGTGGGTGAGAGATAACTTTGAAGTACCGACATTAGCACGCCAAAGACACAATTCTGGTTCCGAATTTGCCAGCACGTGCTCCGATAATTAAACGCTGCAATTGACGACTGCGCTGCGAGGCTTTTCGCGCTGTCTATTCCGTCTTACTGCACGGCCCGAAGGCCGACGCCCCGGGTCGTTGGCCGCCCTCGCAAATCGCACCAGTCTGATCCGCCTTTAACGCGCGGGAGACTGACGTAGAGAGAGAGATAAGACTCCAACCCGCTCCGATCCATCCCAAGCCGACTGCAGAGCCTCGCCACACACCACCCCGATCCGCCCCGCTCCCCTCTGCCCCCTGCGCCCCCGCTCCTTCCCGCTCAGCTCCGCCCCGCCCCTGCCAGGCCCTGCTCTGCTCTGCCCAGCTCCGCCCCGCTCCCATCGACCCCGCTGCACCGTTCACCTCCCCCCTCCGCTCCGCCCCGCCCTGCCAGGCCCTGCTCTGCTCGGACCCGCTCCGCCCTGCCCCTTCCCGCCTCGCTGCGCCCCGCACCGCCCCGCCCCGCTCTGCCATGCTCTGCCCCGCTCCGCCCCGCTCCGCCCCGCTCCGCCCCGCTTTGCTTTCCGCGTTCCGCTTCGCCCCTTCCTGATCCGCACTGCCCCGCTCCACCCCGCCCCGCTCCACTCCGCCCCGCTCCACCCCACCCCGCTCCACCCCGCCCCGCTCCACCCTGCTCCTCCCGTTCCGCCCCACTTCCCGCGTTCCGCTCCACCCCGTCCTCTCCGCCCCAGCACTTCACACTCACTCTGATCTATCCTAACCAACCCTTCTCTATCGCGTCCCGTCAAGTCCACTTCTCCTCCAACTTCTTCTCCCCCACTCCAACCCTTGCCCTGTCCGCCACGCCCTGCTCATCTTCTGCCAGCCCCTGTCGGCGGGGCGGCCTGTGGCCCTTCGTCCATTACCGCGTCTATGCGCGCCGCCCGCTGCAGGCCCCTGCGGCACGCCTCCTTCGCAGACGCCCGCCCCCGCGGGCCCCGCAGCGCCCATGCAACCCTGCCGCGGCCCCAGCGCTCCTGTCGGCTATTGAACCAACCACCACTAGAGCCCTCGGACGATACCATGAAGTTCATCAAGTTTCCTCTCTGAGCACACCGATGTGCGAAATGAGTAAGGAATGTTTTCCTTTTCGGAAATTGATTCTCCCAAAAAATTGTAAAACATCTTATTCAACACAGCACAACCCACTATGGTAATATTGTCGCTAATACGCACAAAAGATTGATGTGACTGAAAATTTAAAAAAAAATCACTATCAAATTTTATTTTACAGAATAATACTTCATTTTCTTTATTTTTTTATATCATATAATTACGATTAACTTTTGGAGTATTTCGTAGGTAAATGACAAAGGAACAAGAACAACATAAATGAAGAACACATGTGGTAGTTCAGTTGGCCCAGTCACAATATTGAATATGTACTGGGTCATGGGTGCTTAATGTGTGAATTTCGTACTGCATAAGCCAGAAGCAATAAATCTGGAGGTAACCCAGCAAAGATGAAAAAGCTTAAAAAACTATTTTTATAAAACTAACACATGTTAAAATAAACGCATGTGTACGCCCTCTTAATTATATCATTATTATTTATTAATTTCGTATTCTTTCACGTTGTGGTTTTATGGGGTGAAGTCTTTCATTGTTTCAGACTGAAATATTCTCTTTCTTCCATAGGTTATTTGCTACTTTACTATTTTATTTCACTTCTGTATTGAACTTTAAAAGGTCTCATGGATGCCCCTGAACCGACAACTCAAAGTTGGTGGTAGTTGAAAACATTAATAATGCAATAGTGAACACCGAAGATGAAAGCTCTAGAATTGCAGTTCCCTTTCACGAAACGATTTGGCTTTGCTTCTCTTTGCTTTGCTGCCCCCGCACGCTTCGCCCGCCCGCATAGCGTCACGCAGCCCCGCTTGTCACCCTCGTCGCCCCCCCTGCCCTCCCCCGACGGAACCCCTTCCCCTGCTCCTGCGCCCGCGTCACGTGGCGCCGTTTGAAAAGTGCCGACTCCGTCTCCCACTCCGTCTCCCACTCCGTCTCCCACTCCGTCTCCCACTCCGTCTCCCACTCCGTCTCCCACTCCGTCTCCCACTCCGTCCGTCTCCCACTCCGTCTCCCACTCCGTCTCCCACTCCGTCTCCCACTCCCTCTCCCACTCCGTCTCCCACTCCGTCTCCCACTCCGTCTCCCACTCCGTCTCCCACTCCGTCTCCCACTCCGTCTCCCACTCCGTCTCCCACTCCGTCTCCCACTCCGTCTCCCACTCCGTCTCCCACTCCGTCTCCCCACTCCGTCTCCCACTCCGTCTCCCACTCCGTCTCCCACTCCGTCTCCCACTCCGTCTCCCACTCCGTCTCCCACTCCGTCTCCCACTCCGTTTCCCACTCCGTTTCCCACTCCGTCTCCCACTCCGTCTCCCACTCCGTCTCCCACTCCGTCTCCCACTCCGTCTCCCACTCCGTCTCCCACTCCGTCTCCCACCCAGACGTCCCACCCAGACGACCCACCCAGACGACCCACCCAGACGACCCACCCAGACGACCCACCCAGACGACCCACCCAGACGACCCACCCAGACGTCCCACCCAGACGACCCACCCAGACGTCCCACCCAGACGTCCCCCCCCAGACGTCCCCCCCAGACGACCCACCCAGCCTTGCTACCCAGACTTCCAACTGCGAGTCCACTGGAGTGGCAACCAGCTGATACGTTGAAGATTGACAGATTGATTACTAGCGTATTCCTGGCGTATCAACTGCTGAGATCATTAGTCCCGTAAATGGTGTGCATCTTCCTTCCGTGGCGAGATCAGGCACCCACCCACCGTCGGCCTAGTGGGGGTCTTCCCTATCCAGGTATCTCCCACCAGGGGGCACCGCCCCAGCCGGGAGAAGCTCTAAGCTCCTGACCGGTCTCCCGGCATGTGTGGTAGTGTAGTGCGTGTTGGTTTAAGTGTATGTGTAAGGGGAGAGGATAGGTCAAGGACGAGAAAGGAATGATCGCGCCTGGCCGGTCGCCCGTTTTTAAGGTACAGTTCCGGCATATGCCTGGTGTTAATCGGAAAAAGCACGGAAATCTTCCAAGCAGAGCAGCCGGCCGCTGGAATTCTTCTCCAGACAGCGACTGAATTCGACCTAGCTGACAAGCTAGTGTCGAAAATTCTGCCATTGTCGGGATTCGATTCTACGACCTGACGATCAGAGGCACTGCAGCGACATCAGTTGATACCCTGAGCCACATCTCCCGATATCATACGTTGAGGTTGGATTTATTCATCGGTGTTTCGGGGTGCGTAAACTGCTGAGGTTTTTAGCCGCTTACGCGTTGTGCTCGTTATTCCCCCGGAGGTGGCGCATGGTGTGTCTCGCTGGAAGGAGACTGTCGGCTCTTACACACGGCTGACGGAGGTTTTCCCTCGGGTATCTCCCCCGATGGGACACCTACCCGCGGGGCACAAATCTAGGACTTCCCAGTCAGTTGCTGCAGTGTCAACAGTCGTAGATCCAAACGAACTCAGCCGGAAGTTGAGGTTGGATTTTAAAAAGGAAATTCGTTCACTTAATTCAACTTGTAAAATTAATAATACTCTAAAAAGATATCACCTTTTTCTGTTTTATAAGCAACATTTCACGTTTTCTGTAACATTAAAGCATTGATCTTTTTACTCGTGCAAGATATGACAATCACATAAGATTTATTTTCTCACTGAAGATTTTTTTGTATATTTCTGACTCATTTATTAAAACGGCACTTATTGAAGTCTATCAATAAACTTGACAAATACATCCGACTATAAAATAATTGTTGACGGCATCACACAATATTTTTCTTGCAGTTTATTCCAGCCGAAATCATTTATCCTCTACATCCAAATGGTGTATATGTGGAATCTCACCCTTTAAACGTAGACATTAACACACTTGCAGGGTCCTGGGATTTGAGCTAAACGGATCGTGGTAAATGCTCGCGACACAGTAAACACAGAAAAGGCAAGAGACAAACATTTACGTTCAGAGCAGGGTTTAACTTGCGTTCCTTCCACGAAGCGCTGCGACATTGTGCGTCATAATAACAATCCAGGACGAGAAAACTTCATGAAATTGCGTCAATATCATTAAATTGGAAAGTATTGGCATTTAAAGCAAGTTAAGAAACCGAGATTAAGACTTAAACGTTCTTTCTAATATGAGTGTACAGCATGTACTGTGCTTTCTGCAAATAATGTATCTCTTGGCAAAGTATTCAAATTTAGCATGATATTTTACCGACGAACCGTCAACGGCAGACTTCAGAGTAGTTTTTTCCTGTCTGTATAGGCAATGAGTAACTGTTTTATCGTTTAGGACATAAGTTGTTAGAGCCTCTCTTAACTCTGAGTGATAGTTTTGGCTCTGAACGCTTATCGAATGTTTACAAAACAATTCTACACCGTCGTCATGCTTAATTGGTATGCAAGTGTTAACAGACAATACAGAGAGAGAAAAAAACGTTCAACAAGATATAAATGATTAATTACAGCACGGGGCGGGACTGAAATAATTCACGACAATTACCAACCATTTACAGTGAGATGTTTCCTTCCTTTTTTTCTAAAAAAGTGTTTACGTAGTTCCCTTGCTACCGTTACATTACATTTATGTTCTATGACAACAAGACGCTGTGTGTACATGTGTGACTGCATAAATGACACTTCTGTTTGGCTCATAAGCCCGGTTCTTGTATTCGTTCCGCAGTACATATTTATGAGACATATACACAACGCACATCTGCTGTTATTAGTTGAAAAAGAAATTCTAAAAGAATTGGTGATGAGTTGTGTAAAAACGCACGAATAATTCTCTACTTGATTTATATGATTACTCGCTTTGTGTACATGATTTAATGTTTCGCGGAGACTGTTTACGAATATCATTGTCTGCCAACGTGCATCACAGCAAATTTATGACGAATCTGTCCAATGTTCTGCGTCAAACTAAAAGGCATAAAATCGACTGCCAAACTGAGCTTCAAACGCCAAAATCGACAACAAAGTAAAACGTACGTCAACATTGTACAACTTTTGTCGCTTCATCCTCCATTTCTTTGTTCCCCCATTTTTTCTCCCCAATTATCAATTTTCCTATAACGTCCCATGACGTTTCGTGACCAATAAACCGCTTACAAATACCTTGACATAACTCAGATACACAAGCTCATCACCAAAATAATATATAGACCAGAAATATACTAGAAGAAATTGAACGACCACAATAATCAAATATTAATTAACTTCATGGACACTATTCAACATACAGTATATACAGACTTATAAAAAATGCGTTTTAGACTTACCCAAAAATTTCAAAAGGGTATTTATTTATTAAACCTACAAATTGTTAATATGTGGAAACGAAAGCCAAATTTCTACACAATGTATTCTCCCATTTATTTATTTCACATTTAATCTAGTTTGTAAACCAGTATATCAGAAGATACTTACAAAATACATTGAGGACGTACATTATTTGCAAACTCGTAATTTAGTGTACATTTCTCCCTAGCAAATTTCACAAGAAAGGCATTAAATTGATCCTGATTCTGTGCATACTCATCACCAGCCAGTTTTCCTGCCATCAGACTGACAAATCCGCCACAGATATTTCAAATATTACTCGTATCACTTTCAGTTGAAAAGCAATAAAGGACATTCTTTAAGGGAACAAATAACTCTCTCCCATGGCCGCCTCTTGTTCCTGCTCTGGCGCCCACCCCACCTGCTACGCGGCGGTCTGCCTCCTTCCGGGGCTCCTTCTACTGCACTTCATCTTCTCGCATACCCCGCCCCGCCCTCGCCCCGCCCTCGCCCCGCCCTCGCCCCGCCCTCGCCCCGCCCTCGCCCCGCCCTCGCCCCGCCCTCGCCCCGCCCTCGCCCCGCCCTCGCCCCTTTCACCCTTCACAAGCCCGGTAGGCCTTTCGCCGGCGCGGCGTCGGCGGCTGTTTCCAATCACCGCCGCCGCCGGCGCCACCGTCGACCGATAGCGCGCTTAATTGCGTTTCCGCGACACGCGGCGAACAGGTCCCCTCCGCCTCGAGGCCCAGATTCCGTGCGGCTCCTTGAGATGCCGCCCACGCCCGGTCCTCTTCCTCCTCCGCTTCCTCTTCCGGTCCCTCCCCCCACCCTCCTGCTCCCCGCCCCTCGCGCACGCGCCCCGCCGCGGGCCTCGCTGAGCCCGAGATGAAAACCGCCCCCGCCCGGGCCCTCGGCTTTATCACCCGGCTCCACTTCCGTGACTCGTGCCCCTAATGCCCACCTGTTTCCCCAGCCTCCTCTCCCTCGCTTCTTCTTTTCCCTGATGTAAACTTCCAACATTGGATGCTTTTCCCCGACTTGGTTTCGTTACCTTCCTCCTATTGCGATTAGTACATTGATTTATTTTCTTAATTTACCAGCTAAGTATCATCAGTTGACACTATTCTGTGACCAGTCCCCGAACCTTTTTATGCTTACACTTTTAAATGTACCCTATTTGATGCGTCCACCACATCACGTTTATCCTGAACTCACCTACGATCTTGTTTCATAGCAGACTTTTCGTTTCATTTCGCAACGTACACACGAGGAGTTTCTTACCCGAAACAAACAAGTCAGAAATTCCTCATTTTGAGATATTTCACCAAGTTATGTTCTACAACTGGAGCTATCTGCTGGAACATTTCCCTTTGGTAAGTGCCAAACACATTGAAGATTAACGCCGGAGAGTCATAAATCCATTACTTAGCACGTCTACATTATGCTCCTGAATGATGTCGAATTTCGATTCGTTTGTGTTTTGTAAGAAACCCTTCAAAAACTACCTCAATAGCTTTATGCCCTTTATCCCCCCTTTCGGTATTACTCAAGTACCAACCCCTTGCTTAACTATGGATGTCGCTCTCTTCTGTTTTCCTTCCGCTTCTAGCTTCCCTCGCTCGTGTCTTCCTTCACCTGTCGTCGCTCCCGGCTGCTCCGTCCCTCGTAAGTCCCAGTAAGTTGCAAGTTGTCCGTGTCGCCGCTTCGCGGTCCCAGCTCACGCCCCGACGCTGCTCCGCACGGCGGCCGCCCCGCCCCCTCGCTTCACCCGTCGACCGCGCCTTCCTCGCCCCCGCCCCCGCTCTGTCCCGCCTCCGCCCTGCTGCAACCCGCCCCGCCCACGCCACGGCCCGCACCCACGCCGCTGCCGGCCCACTCCTCAGCCGCGCTCCACCCCGCACCGCCCCATCACCGCCACGGCTCGCACCACTCCCGACCCACTGCCCACGCTCCGTCCCGCCCTGCCCCGACCCCGCCCTCCCCGGTCTGTACCTGCGCCGTCCCTGCCCCGTTGCCTCCCCGCCCCGCTTCTTTCCGCCTCCGTCCCGCTCCCCATCCCTGCCTCGTTCCCTCCCCTCCGCCACGCCCCTCCCCCGCTACGCCCCCATTTCCTCCCCGCCTCGCTCCGCCCCCGCCCCACCCTGCCCCGACCAGGTCCGCACCCGCCCGCCCCTGCCTCGTTCCCTCCCCTCCGCCACGCCCCTCCCCTCCGCCACGCCCCTCCCCCGCCACGCCCTCCCACGCCCCTCCCCCATTTCCTCCCCGCCTCGCTCCGCCCCCGCCCCACCCTGCCCCGACCCGGTCCGCACCCGCCCGCCCCTGCCTCGTTCCCTCCCAGCCCACTCCACTCCACTCCGCGCCACCCCCGGGCCTGCGGGCGACCGCGACGCGTTATTTGATCATGTACCTACCCCACGACCCCGCCGCCGGCGGCAGACGCCCTCCAAATATACGACCCGGCGTCGCCGCCACTGCCGCCTGGCCTCGTCGCCTCGGGGACGGCGCCACCGACACCGCCCCCCTCCCCCCTCCGCCGCCGCCATCAGAGCCTCCGGAGCCCGAGTCCGAGGGCAGGAGACAATTTGAGCAGAAGCCGCGCCGCCCCCGGCGCCTGAGGTAATGGAGCTCCCAAACAGAGCGCAGCGGCGCCAGCGGGAAGAGCAGTCGCCGACTAAGGGAGAATGACAAGGGGGGCTGGATGACGCCTACAACTGTTGTAGTTATGTAGCAGCCGAGTCGATTACGCCAGCTAGATTAAGATGGGTTATACCTCAGAGTTACAGAGCGGAGAAGACTGAATCTCACAATGTAAGTCGTGCTGATAAGTTATAGCGGCAATATGGACTGAAGGTTGGAATTGAGGAGATATTTGTCTGAGTACGATTCTACGTATTGGATTCTAGGCACAGTATTGTACTTCTGTCAGAAATGAATTATGGATTGTACTTACCTCTCAGACGTCTCATATAGTTATTAATTGTATTTTAAGTTAAATAAATAAAAATAAAATAGGGAAGTGAAATGGCCCAAGAAAAAAAATATTCAAGAGTATCGACAGAATTCGTGCACGACAGGTAAAAATTTCCATGGGAAATGGCAAAAGCAGACAATAATCAAAAGTAACAAATAAAATACGTTTAACGAGAAAAATGGGACCACACAAATTACTGGAAAGAATGGAAAGAACAACAGCAAATGCTCTTAACGGTCTTAATATTTTGAAAGAGTTAGTGTGATGGGCCGACGGAGTCGGCGGAGGTGATCGAGATGACGAGGGTGACGGGGTGACGGGGTGACGGGGTGACGGGGTGACGGGAGGGACGGGGAGTGATGAGAGATTATAGAGGAGACAGGGCCGATGTTGGAGCGACGGGGGGTGACGGGAGGCGAGGAGAGGGGGCGACGGAGGGCGACAGGAGGGGGCGACAGAGGGGCGACTCGGAACGACGTGAGGCGATGGGGCGATGGGGCGGTAGGTGACGGAGGATGGCACGAGTGCCCGGGGCTGACAGGTGATGACAGGAAGGGCGTGACAGAGGGCGACGGGGGGTGGCGACGGTGGGCAACGGTGAGCGACAGGGGTGACGGTGGTCGACGGGGGACGACGGGGGCGACGGGGGTGACGGGGCGACGGGGGCGACGGGGGCGACGGGGGCGACGGGGGCGACAGGGGCGACGGGGGCCACGAGGGCGACGGGGACCACGGGGGCGACGGGGGCGACGGGGGCGACGGGGGCGACGGGGGCGACGGGGGCGACGGGGGCGACGGGGGCCACGGGGGCCACGGGAGCGACGGGGGCGACGGGGGCGACGGGGGACACCGGGGGACACCGGGGGACACCGGGGCGGAGAATGACCGTGGGTGGCGAGTATCCGGGGTTGACGGGGGATAACAGGAAGGGCGTGTCAGAGGGCGACGGGTGGCGACGGTGGACGATGGTGAGCGACGGGTGACAGAAGTGTCGGCTGACTGCGGATGCCAGGAAGGGACCAACAGGGGACGATGGGGGTGGCGACGGTGAGCGACGGTGGAGTGACTGGGGTTGACGGGAAGGGAGCGACAGAGGTCGACGGGAGCGTCAGAAGGACTGGTTGCGACGGGGGTGGCGGAGGCGACGAGAGGGGGGCGGAGACACCGGTGACGAAAGGGCTGCCGGGGAGGCGAGTGCCATCGGGCAAAGCGGAACGCGAGGCGCTTCATGCAGTGGGCGTGGCAGGGAGCGCCACGGGGGCGCCCGCCTCACCGCCCTCGCCGTCACCGCCGCCACCTGCCCGTCCCCCCGGCGCGGAAGCCGCCTGCAGTAACCGCGGCGCGTGATGTGGCGCGCAATGGCGGTAAATCGCGCAACTTTATTGTGCGCCTCCAGCGAAGCGCCACGCCGCGGCGCGGGGCGAGGCGGGGCGGGGCGGGGCGGGGCGGGGCGGGGAGGGGCGGAGAGGAAGGCGCCGTGTCGCGACGCGGCGCGGCGCGCGCGCGTCTCCAGGCGTCGCGACGCCCTTGAGTGACGCTGACGTTTTATCGGTTCGCCCCGAGGGCCGAGAGACAGGGCATCCGCCCAGCCCTTGCTTCCGAGGGCGTCTCCCGGGCTGTCGCGCGTGATCGCGTTCTACTCCCGGGTCAAGCGTGACAAGCCTATCCAATTGCGCTCGCTGTTATCAGCTTTCTTCGCGAAATGTCGCGCTGAGTTTCTCGTTTGGATGTGCAAGATTCGCACACAATACGAGAAATGGGGAAAGTCCTTATGAAAGATGTCTACACAAGAACAAGAACACGAGATAGAATTCTTTAATGGCTTTCTAAACACTTTAAGAGAATGGAGTACTTACTTCACGTCCAGTGTTATCTTTCAATTTAGTAAGGTAATCTAACATAATGCATGAAATATAAATCAATATTTGCTTGTCTTTCCAAATTATTCCTTTTTAAAATTTCACTTGTGTCTTGTTTCTTTAAAAGTGACCTATCGTTTATGATTTGCAAGACTAGCACAAATAAAAAACAACAAATTTTGGGTTAATGCTCCTTTGGTGTAAAATTTCATAATAATTATTATTAAGATGTCTCCTTGGAAGGTTTATTGCAATACTGACGCCATCTCTATCAATTACTACGCAATTTCTATAAGCGTTTCAACCGCCGACAAACGCGTTTAACACACATCTTTAAAATCTTTCGTGTTGTGACAAAATGACGACCACGTCTGTACACTTTCTGGGTCAGTTACGTTAGTGTGAGCAAAAATCAATAATTTTCAACCATAAGATTCCCATACCAGCAAAGGCTAAATTAACAACTCATCAGGTATGTAGAACAAGTCTTTCTTAGCAGATGACGTATGGAATCTCCTCCAAAGTTTCCTTCATTTACATGTCATCTCGTGGCGTGCTCCAAAAATCACTGTTATTCTTTACATCGCTCTGCGGACTGTGCACAAGTCGCCGCATGCTCGTTGCGTCGTCGAGATGCTTTGCTTTGTTTTGTAGCTGAATCAGCACCATGGACTTCCGTATGAAGCTGGGATGTTTCAATATAGACATATAGAGGCCAAGCACTGGAAGGAGACGGCGGGACGCCCGCGCCAGAAAATAAATAATTAAAATAAACGTCGGATAGATTAGAATGTACTCGGCTTCTGACGGCAGGTTTTTTCCCCCTTCAGGGGTTTTTTCCTGAGCCGTACCTTATGGTCTCTTTTCCGCGGCTTTGATGCGATGCAGAGACCATTTGGGGTGAATACCAGAATTCGAAAGATGAGAACGCGAAACGAAAAGGTATTGTAATGGCTTAAAGGCCTTCGGCCTAGCCACATAGGATCAAGTAATCTAATTTGTTTGTAATAATTACCTATTAAATAAATAAATAAATATAGACGTTTATTAAACTTAGTTTCAATTAACTTAAATGAATTGCTATCTTTTTGTTATATTAAGGTCTTAAATTTTGTAAATTACATTTTCGATATTAGATGTAGCTGCAACCTGCAGTTTGTTGGGGGGTGGGGGGCGAACCAGTCGCCAATGAGCTCATTAGGTACTATAAGTATAACATGCATGCTTTTGTTAGCAGGTGAAATATAAAATCTCCAAAGTTTCCTTCTTTGACACGTCAACTCGTGACGTGCGAGAAACGAGACTGTCACTCTCCATGAGTGCACGAGTGGAGTTGCTTTGCGCCCGCTCCCGCGCTGGGGATGTCCGATGTGCAGCTGGTCTTGCGGGTGAGTGGCTTTCCGGGGCGAGGGCGGCGGAGGCGCCGGGCGAGGGGGCGCGTTCGTGCGCGAGAGGGGGGGGGGGAGGGGGGGGGTGACGCGTAGGAAGGGTCGGAGTGGATAGACGTTAGCGAAGGGCGATTGGACAGAGAGCGTCTGACTGCACAGGACGCGAATAGGACGAAACAGATGGGTCTGGTGAGGATGACGGGATCTTGGCGTCGGGGTGGAATTGAGGTGGGCAGGGCGTGGTCGTGGACAAGCAGAGCGTTTGGGTGGGCTAGGCTTTTGGGTGGGTAGGGCGTTTGGGTAGGCAGGTCGTTTGGGTGGGCAGGGCGTTTGGGTGGGCAGGGCGTTTGGGTGGGCAGAGTGTTTGGGTGGGCAGAGTGTTTTGATGGGCAGGGTGATGTGGTGGTCAGGGCGTTGTGGTGAACAGGACGTTTGGGTGGGCAGAGTGTTGTGGTGGATAGGGCGTTGTGGTGAACAAGGCGATTGAGTGGGCAGGGTGATTGGGTGGCCATGGCGTTGTGGTGAACAGGGCATTGTTGTGGGCAGAGTGATTGGATGGGCAGGGTGATTGGATGAACAGGGCGATTGAGTGGGCAGGGTGTTTGGGTGGGCAGAGCGTTGAGGTGGGCTGGGCGTGGTGTAAAAAGGGCGTTATAGTGAGCGGGAAATAATGATGACCGGGGCGTAGTAGAGGGCGGCGCGTTGTGATGGGTTGGGCGTTTTGGCGGATAGGATAATGTGCGGAGCAGGGAGTAGCAGTTCGCGGGCAGACGTAGGGATGGAACGAACGGCGGAAGTTAGGGATGGCTGAAGCGAAACAGTCGAATCCCAATAGATTAGGAAATGTTCCATACAATGCATGCTTCTATAATCGATTATACATGGAGATTATGTTTCCCAGACATTTATTTCCCAATCTAAAAACGCGATATCCGATAAAAAAAACATTATATGCACTTTTGAACAAAAGGTTACGATATTTCAACTCCATTTGTTATCATAAAGAGATCAAAACAACATAATATAAAGTTGTAATACAACGAGAGGGAAAAAATTCCACAATATTTCTGCCAAACCACCGAGTTTATAACATAAAGTACTTTATATGCAAAATATAGAGTCCGTTCTGGTGTAAAAATGTCTTGTACTCAATTAGATGAACAAATATTTCTCATTTATTTTGCCGACAACCACTTCGTTTATGCAGAGAACTGTATCACCGGATTCACTCCTTTAATGTCTAGTTTGTGTTTTAGTTGAATTGAAGAATAAATATTCTTCTGATATATTAGGGAAGAACAAAATCTTTTTTTTTTCGATGTTCATGGTGGAAAATAAAAATTTGTGGACTGATCGAATTAGCGAATCACAAAATTTCTTAATCGTACACTGTCCACTTCGCATGATTTGGTGACCCAGAAACTAAACGTGAACATAAATTAAACGTAAATACAGTTTGTATGAAAACAGTAGATTCTGAATTACTTATTGCACTGAACATCTTTGAATTTAGTTTTTAATCACACCCCTATTAATCGAAAAGAAATGGGAAGAGGTATTTCAATTAATGACACTTAAATATTACATTGTGTAAAAATAGATGAATAATATACATTCACTTTTGTAAAGAATGTGCTAAATTTCGGAGAACTCCTTTCTCTCACACAGGAAAAACAGAAAGCACGAATGTTTTTCTTCCTCGTAAAAGGGTAACAAAAAATGGGAAGCTTTTTTGTGTTAATGACACTTAAACACTACACTCTGTAAAACACAGATGAATAACAATTAATTTATGATTTTCACAAAATGTACTAAATATCACAGAATATCTCTTACACACAACAAAAACCACAAATGTTTCTTGCTTGTAAAAGAGTTCTCAAGTATAGCTCCATACGGCCCTAAAAACGGTACCATGCGTCTGTTGACGCTACACCGCACATCCTTATACTTAAGCTCTTTCTCTCCGTGCAGTCACGCAGAGTATAATTCCTCCATTTTCCCTAAGCAAACCCGACTTCCCCTCCCCCCCCAACGAAAAAAGAAGCAATAAAGAAACAGCGCGATGCTCTCTTCTGTTAAAAAAAAGTGGATTACGGCCTGAATAATGTGTTGCTGTGTGTCGGGCAAACGCGAGCATGGGCTGGCAAAAGCTCGCGTTAACTCCCACCACTTGGATGCAAACTTTTATTCCTCCTCTCGTGACATTTACGAACGTAATTTATTAGCAGCGGCATCGACGGTTTATAGGTTCGCGCCGCTCCCCCGCTGAGACGCCCGGCCGGGGGCAGGGCGAGAGGTGGCACGGTTTATCGAAGACGAGGGCGGCCTTACAGGCAGACTGGGAGAGGCAGGTTGAAATTGGACGCGATCGGGACTGAGAACCTCAAACAGTTGAAATAGAGGGCTCAGGGGCGTTTGGGTGCGGAAATGGTTTTTAATAGCAAAGCATTCACTGAAGCTGAGATGTAATAAAAGACAATATTTTAAAATGTATTATTTACGGCTTCTCGAATACGGCGAAGTGTGGTGAAGTTCTGTCAAACGGCAGTTCCGCACACAGAATATCTCCTAGTTGTCGACGACTTTTCGCGGTACAGCATTAACGATGAAATATGATGAATACGAATATGTCGGATATGTTGCGATTAATTAGAATAAAAATTATGCCGATGACGGAAAGCGACGTGGGAAATGAGAAAACTTCACGTCGGAACCTGCCGCAAACATCAAGCATCAATCACGTTTCCTTCAAGTGTGGCGACGATCAGCGTTGGATTCCAAAGAATGCAAAGTTGGTATCCAAGGTTAGATATATAAGCACATGCTGCTGAGCTACACAATGCTTTTACAACTGTGGTGATTCGTACAGGCATATAACGGATGTTTGTAGAAACTCACATACATTAACGGATGCCATTGGTAGGGACACTGAATAATCATTTCTCGTTTCCGTGCGTCTCAACTGATCTGGTCATTAATCCCGTAAATATAGTTCAGGATTCTGTGACGAGAGGTGGTGGACTTCTACCCCGTTGAATGACAAGATGTAGAGGTGGGTAAGGGGCGAGGAGATAAGGAAGAGAGAGGAAAAAGTATGCGCAAGCGTGGGCCGTTTGGTAGGGTACTGGTCCGGTATTCACCTGGGTGTGGTCGGAGATATCACGGAATACTAGCGATTAGAGTAGCCAGCGGCTCGAATTCTCCTGCAGGCAGCGGATGAATTCGATTTAACTATCTAGCTAGTGTCGATAATCTTACCACTAGTTAATGCTCGAAGCCACCTCAGCCAGACCATTAACAAGAAATGTATGTCGATTTTCAGTAATAAAATGTAGACATAAAAACACAAAAAATTATGACTTACTGTTAAGCTTATACCAGAGAGGAGCTGTTGAAAATGACACGTCATCACTATCAATTTTTACTTTCTCGCACTCATTAACGTAAGACGAGAAAGTATTGTAATCGTGCACCGGAAACCGGCAAATTTTCGATACAAAAATTCTTATGTCGGACCCTGGTACCAAAAAAGTGGATTAAAAACTTGCTAAAAATTGAAAATAATTCCTCTAACACGTGGTGTAACCAAAAATCATGTTTTGTGCGTCCTTCGTAGCGAAAAATCGATTGACGGAAAACGTCTCTGCGTCCGTCCGTCTCTGCTGAGGTGTTAGTAGCACAGAAGATGCAATATTTCAATATTATGTAGTCGTTTCCAATAATACGAGAAAGTACGTGCTGTTGTTGCACTACCAGTTCCCTTTGCAACTGGCCGTATTTTGTCCCGTGAAAAACCGTTCCATTGTTTCCTAAACCCCAAATAAAATCCATTTACTTCATATCTGCAGGAAAACCTGCCACAAAGTTTGTGGACGTGAGTTGCAACTCTTCGAGCGCCCCCCCCCCCCCCCGTGGGTGCGCGGGGCGATAAAGCGCGAAAGGAAGGGTGTCGTTGGGAGCGCTCTGCCGGGGGGCTGGCAGAGCCGCACGGAGATAGGGCACGCGACAAAGCCAAGGCCGAGGGGTGCCGATTCGCAGGTGACAGACACGCGCCACGTTCAACCTGCATCCGTTGCTTTAAAGGGAAGTGACTTCCAAGTTAGTAACGCTTGGTACCCTCAGGTAAGTGAGGTCTGACGAGCTGGCCTCGCACCGGCTGTAAATATGTTGCAATCCATTGCTTAAACTATGGAGCAGGTAGCAGGGGAGAAATTTACAAATGATGCCGAGTACACCCCATACTTTAGTTGGGTGGAGACTCACTTTCACTGAGGTTCTTGCTAGTGTAAACACTAGTGCCAAGAGCACCCCACCGGCCCAGCTCAGATTTTGAAGAAATTTTCTAAACCGTGACTCTCATTTCTTAAAGCAACGTTTCTGATGTTGTGGTTTTATAGGTGAAATATTTCGTGAGATTGAGGTTTGTTTGAAACCTCGCTTCCTCGCACTACAGTATGACTAAGCTTGTCGCAAATTCGGAAACAAATATATTCTTATTACTGTGTGTGTCGCCGCAGAATGTAAAGAAACCAAAATGATATTAGGTTAATTGAATATAGCAGGAAAAGCTGTACAAGTAATCTCAATTGCATTTGTTTAGCAATAACAGAGAAGGATATACTCGATCCCGAATTTGCAAAAATCATATAGTCGTCCTATACAAACACGCTGCGTCAGACCAAGCAAACCTCCAAACCAAGCAAACTCCAAAACCTATTTCACCTACGCAGCCACAACTTCACGAAAATGGTCATCGAAAACCAAGATGGTCGCGCGAGCCAATATTAGACCTCTTGACGTGGAGTGACTCTTCTACGTCCTACCAGCACTGAAAAGGCGCAGCGTATACGAAGGGCGATTCAGAGCAACGGCGGCCGTGCGTGCGTGCGTGGCCGAAACAATGGCGAAAGCGGCGCCGGAGTCGAGATCGCCGCGTCAGAGGCAGACAAACGCGTCCGTGCAGAGGGCGCGCAAAGCGAACAGGGGGGGGGGGGGAATGCAGAGAGATGGCAATGTCGATGGTGGATGCGTTGCGGAGGCACCAAGGGGTTGGGGTGCGAGCGTAAGGCGAGTGGGCGGTGCTAGATGATGTAGAGGTGCGGGAAGGGGGGGTACGAGAGGTACGGGAGCGGTGCGGGAACGATACGGAAATGGCGTAGGGGTAGCCTTGGGTGTCGCGGGGACTGCGCGGGGGCGGCGCTGGGGCGGGGGTGGGGCGGAGACGGCGCGGGGGGCGGCGAGGTGACCGCGCGTGGGCGGCGCGTGGACGGTGCGGGGGCGGCGCGGAGGTGGCGCGGGGGCGGCGCGTGGGCGGCGCGTGGGCGGCGCGGGGGCGGCGCGGGCGCGGCGCGGGGGCGGCGCGGGGGCGGCGCGGGGGCGGCGCGGGGGCGGCGCGGGACGGCGCGGGGGCGGCGCGGGCGCGGCGCGGGCGCGGCGCGGGCGCGGGGCGGGCGCGGCGCGGGCGCGGCGCGGGCGCGGCGCGGAGGCGGCGCGGGCGCGGCGCGGGCGCGGCGCGGGCGCGGCGCGGGCGCGGCGCGGGGGCGGCGCGGGGGCGGCGCGGGCGCGGCGCGGGGGCGGCGCGGGGGCGGCGCGGGCGCGGCGCGGGGGCGGCGCGGGGGCGGCGCGGGGGCGGCGCGAGAGCGGCGAGGAGTGGTCAAGTTGAGGGCGGGGGTGGCCTTCTCCCCTCTGTGGCGGCGTCAGAGGGGCATAAACGCGCACCTCCGACGCAGCCGGCGCCCGCCCGCCCGCCCGCGTGTGGTGCCGCTCGGGCCGTCCATTCCTGGGGCTGACGTGTTTAGAGGGGCGATGTGACTTATGTGTTTGACATGTGACACATTCCGGACCGCGGAGAGACACACGCCGCCGCCGACGACGACGCCACCAGCGCCACTGACCCTCAAGCCGCCGCAGCGAGCGCCGACGTCAAAACCTTCGTAGCAGCCGCCGTCTCCACTGCCTGCGCTGCTGAAGCATCGCTCGCAGTCAAAGAGCACCGTGAGTTTCGCTGCTTTTGTTTTCCATCACTCCCACTCAAACGATCTGACGTTTATTGTGAAGAATGTGCTCATAATCCTTTCAACCCGAAAATGATACAAATTTTACGAGAAATTGAAATATAGTTCAGAAAACGTAATATTATCAACGAATGTCTGTTTTTATACACACCTTGCCATTACTTATGATTATTCTCTTTTATCCATTTAATAAAGTGTGTACGTTGTACAATATATCTACAACTAATATAATTTCAACATTATTACACCATTCTTATCATTATTTCAATTAAACGTTTTGTTCTTCTCCTTCTTCTTCTTTTTCTTCTTCTTCTTCTTCATTATTACTATTATTATTATTATTATTATTATTATTATTATTATTATTATTTTACGGAAATCAATGAATATTTTATAAACCGTATTGCCTTCAAAATTTCCAAACCTCACCCCCCCGCTACGCTTTTTCTGCTTTGAACGATCTGCCAATGAAGTGCGCCAGAAATGAGTCTGCTATCCCGCGCCCCAGACCTCCGGTCTCAATATCTCCCCACTTCCGTCGCCACCAGCCTCGCCCGTGCGCAGATCGCACAGCTGCGGCCGCCCCGCGCAGGCCCTGCCCGCCCGCACGCCCGCCTAGTTTGTCTCGGAGAGCTCTCCTCTCGCCGCCGCCCCCTCCCGCCCGGCAGAGGCATCAGCCGCACCTGATTGTTGACTTCCCTCTCACCGCCCCGCCCCGCCCCGCCCCGCCCCGCCCCGCCCCACCCCCTCTCTCGCAGGACGCCCAGCCGCGCAGCCGGCCCTCGTGGTGGCGGCGCGGGCGGAGCGGAGCAAATTGGGATGGGGGGATGCGGACGGGCGGGATGGAGTGGAGCGGGGCGGGGTAGGGAGGGGCCGGGTGCAGCGCGGCGGGGCGGGGTCGGGCGGAGTAAAGCGGGGAAGATCATATTGGTCAAAGCAAGTTGGTTGGAGCAAATGGGGATGGGGGTGGTGGGATGGAGCGGGGCGGGATGGAGCGGGGCGGGATGGAGCGGGGCGGGATGGAGCGGGGCGGGATGGAGCGGGGCGGGATGAAGCGGGGCGGGATGGAGCGGGGCGGGATGGAGCCGGGCGGGATGGAGCGGGGCGGGATGGAGCGGAGCGGGTCGGGGCACGGCGGGGCCGGGTGCAGCTTGCCGGTGCTGGGCCGGGCGGGGCAAGGCGGGGAAGATCAAGTTGGTCTGAGCAAATGGGGATGGGGGATGGTGCGGGGCGGGATGGAGTGGAGCGGGTCAGGGCAGGGCGGGGCGGGGGCGGGCGGGGCAAGGCGGGGAGGAGCAAGATGGTCTGCGGCGAGATCGGGCGGAGCGGGGCAGGGCAGGGCGGGGCGGGGGCGGGCGGGGCAAGGCGGGGAGGAGCAAGATGGTCTGCGGCGAGATCGGGCGGAGCGGGGCAGGGCAGGGGTGACGGAACAAAGAGTTGGAGCGGGGCGGGGGGGAGAGCGGGCCGGAGCGAGGCGGGGCAGGGTCGGAGCAAATTGGGATGGGGCGGGCCGGAGCGGGACAGGGTGGAAAGATCCGAGGCGGAGTGGGGTGGGGCACAACGGGCCGGGGCAAAGCAGGGCGGGTCAGGAACGGAGGACAGTGGGGGGGGGGTGCGGGGCAGAGCGTAGCGAGACGGTGCGGAGAGAGGCGGAGCAAATTGAGGCAGGGCAGGGTGGGGCGGAGCGGGAAAGAGCGGGGCGGGGCGTAGTGATACGGGGCGGGAACGCAGCAAATTGGGGTGGGGCGGGTCAGAGAGAGGCGGGGAGTAGCGTGAGGTGCAGGGCGTCGAGGGGTGGGGTGGGGCGTGGCAGATCGAGGCGGATCGAGGGTGAGCGGAGATCGACGGGGCGGACCGTGGCGGAGAGGAACGTGGCGGGGAGGTGCGTGGCGGTGCAAAGGTGCTTGATGGAGAGGGACGTAGCGGGGAGGGGTGGCGCGGAGCGGGGAAGGGAGGGCTGTGGCAGAGGAGGCGATACGGGGTGGGACGTTACGAGGAGGCGCGATATGGAGAGAGGAGAGTGATGGAGAGAGAAGGAGAGCGGGGTGGGGAAGTGCGGGCAGAGGCGGGGGAGGAGCCAGGAGGGGGCGGAGCGCTGTCGCTGACAACCGGACAAAGAGGCGCGCTGATATACTGTCATCGCTGAACGGCCTCGTCCCTGCACACAGCGCTTCGGGCGCTGATCGGAATTCCCAGCATCTGGGGGACTTCCAATACTTCTTTCAGCGCCTATAAATATTTATTTAATAACATATATGTTCTCGATTGTTTTGTTTGAATAAGAACGTCTCTTTTCACAACGCAACCAAACAGTTACAAAAAAACGTAATGTTACCAGCATATGTTGACTATGGGGAATATTGCAAGAAAAGAGATATTTTGACAAGAACTCTTTGTACGTAACTTTTGAACAGTAAGTAAACGACGAGCACATCGAAGAAAAATATTTAAGAGAGAATCTTCCTGACAATGTTCGTTCTGACGTACAATTAGAATGTTTAAAATATTGAAAATTATTTACGTTTGGAAAACTAATGTCGCTAATAGCGTTTTCTAGGATTTGATAAGTGGTTAATAAAAATGTTCATATAACTACGATATTTATACGATGTATTGTATTAGAAATGCTGATGATATGCTTCATATTTACTAAATTATTTTGGTTCAGAATGACGGATCATAACGAGAGATGATTGTCATGTGAGAGTGGTGAAACAGTGTCTTCCATTCATTATCTGCGTTTCACCAAAAAGCCCATTCCAGAGCAAACTTCCACAAATAGAAATTTGCGAATACCACTCCTAACATGTCTCCCACTCCTCCCGTCGTATTCATGAAACAGTATATTTTAGTAGAGAAGCTTCGGATCACGTTGTGACTGTTTCGTAAAGAGATACTGTGGAGCTCTTTGAAGTCAGGCCGTTTCATGTAATAACGACTGCGCTTGTTCTCTGGACAAACGCAGGTACACCTTCTTTGTTGACAACCTCCCCGGGACCAACCTCATCACCACCCACACACAGCCAAGCATCAAATGCAACAGGAGCAGAGCAAAGTAACATCCTCAGAAGAGAGTCAGGAGATGTAATTGCAGATTTACTAGATAAAACTCATTACTGTACGATTTTTGATGGCATCTCAAGTCTTAGTCTAAACGGGACGTTGGCGAAGAAGTACTCGTCTCTCCTACTCAATTATGAATGAGTGGCAACTTAGTTATTTACCTTGGTAATAATCACAAGGTGGATAACAGTGAAGCGTTGAGGGGGATTGAAGCCTACTACCCTAGCAATGAGAGATGGTTGCAGCATCGCCTGCGCTGTTCTGATCAGCTTTGTAAATATTCGTACACCGTATTAATTTTATCATAAATTTCGAAAACACAAATGATTCATAACATGACCACATTCCTTCGTGATCATATGTCTTAAAGAGAATACACTCGGCATGGTTTACGGAGAAAAAAAACCTGAAGTTTTGAATGTGCCAGAAAATTCCAAGATATTTTTCAGAAACGTTCGCATTAAAATATTCCCACTTTCAACTCTGGGGATTTATAAGCATTCGTTAAAGGAGCATGTGAAAAACGTGTCGAATGTGGTTACCAACTGGTTAAAGTAAAGTGGAGCTGCTAATAAGAAATGTTCCACTATTCTCACTATAAACAAATTTTAACGCTGTTTTGTAATTCTTTACTATGTTGTTGGATTAACGATGATTTTCTAGTTACACACGAAGCAAGAGCCCCTTAGGCAACTGCCAGATTAAGTTAAACTTTAATTATTTAAATATTAAATTAAATGTTTAATTATATAAATATTTGTAAATATAAATGTTTATTGGCATTCAATTATATGTTCTTCAGGTTGACAATTTTGTGGAATGATATTAAAAAATAATGTCAATATTCATCTCTTCCTTAAAAAGATAATACTTACAAAAGAGCAGAACATTCACAGTGGTATCACTGGTAGATTGCAGATACACAGCCTTACCTGAAAAAATAAAATTCAATAATTAATATATATATTAAACATCAATCATGTAAACTAACCCTTAGTTTCGAATTGTTATATATAGAACAAATTAATTGAGTACATGAGTTTGACCATATTCTATTGTTTTCCTCCATCATAAAAACGTGTTGGACTAACACGTCACAGTTACATTGCAAAAAGTACAAAAAACGAACAATGTTTGAATTTGAAAGAGACAAAGAAGTTAAACGATAAGCATTCGAATAAAAATAAAAGCATGTGGTGATTTTTTTTTTTTCAAAAGGAAATCGACATTCTTCTCTCAATTATTTTAAGCTGATGTTAAAACCTAATTACTCCTTCTCTGATTAAAATTCAATCAAAACTTTTCTTCCACCCTTCCACAAGTATCGAACATCGTTCTCAATTAGATACACGAATTTCGACCTCGGTGAAAGTGTTTGCGTAACTTCACTTCAAGCAGCGTCGAGATCAAGGGCGTGGAAAGTGCAGAAAGAGTGTTAGCACAAATTCTAGATGGAAACAGCGTCTGCAGAATTCCTATAATGGCACATTCTCTTGATTCATATTTGTTCGACTAGATCCGCCGGCTGATCGATATTAACAATTATATTATTTCATAAATAGTACATTATTAAATAAATAAACATATATATATATATATATATATATATATATATATATATATATATATATATATATGCCACCAACTTCATGCTGCTTCATCAAGTTGCTATGTTATGCTAGCAGCACCTTCAGTTGACACAGTCCGATTAGCATCACATGATTGATTAGCGTTCGATATAACTCGCATCATGAATCCGTCGGAAAACGGGTCCCCGCTAACATTTGGAGTTGTAGTCGGCGCATGCACCGAGGCACAATTGCGGTATTCGTTAAGGTGCTTCACGCTCAGCAAAATCTCTCTAATAAGTCTGATTGGGCCTGGCGACCCTGCAACACGCCGTTCTGTTTGGCAATAAAGGGTTCGCAAGCGCGTCAACACGGCGTGCGCCCGAACGTGTCAACTTGGACGTCCGCGCCGCCGGAAGGCGCCAGCGGCTGACCCGCGCCCTTTCGGCCGGGAAGCGCGACGCGGGGGCGGGCGGCCGGAAGTGGATTCGGAGGGGCGGAGGGTCACGGCGCGCGCTAATTCGTAATTGCTCCGGCAGGGGCGCCGCTGCGGCACTCCGTCTAATGAAACTGCTGTTCAGCGGGAGGCCCTGGTACCCGGGACGACCCCGCCCCCGTCGCCCGCTGCCACCCGAGCCATCTCCGTCGCACACCTCCCTGCCTGCCGTCCCAGCCGTCATCAAATCCACGCCGCTCCGCTTCCAATCCCTCTTCCGGTCGTATACCTACTTTTCCGTCTCAGCTACTCGGTGTGTTACTATTTCGAAATTCCCACTGTCGTATCCACGCCCATTTCCAACAAATCTCTGTACCGTCACTCCGAAAACCGCACTCACTCAGACCAACCTATCAGCTGCGGGTTCCCGCCGTTACTTTCTCAATCAAACACTGACCATCCTCATTATTCCCTCTCATTGGAAAATGAGTTGGCTCCGTTCCCGTTACCTCATTCCATCACCACTATCCTAGACATCACCAAATTCGTTGTCAAATATCACTACTACCGTCACCACTATTACCTCCATAACCATCATATCTCTACCACCATAATCATCGTGGCCCATCCTATTGTCCTGTTTCCCCTCCGTGGCCCCTTTCCCCCATTGTCTACTTGTCTCCACCACTGCTCGCCCCCCCCTCTTGGATCCCTACGTCCTCGCCCTGTCCGCTGCCACAGTCGTCAACGCAGTTGGCGGCGCTGATCCCGGATTCTGCGGCGAGCGGCTGGCTTCCGGGCCGCGCCCCGACGCTTCCGGCCAAACCGCCTACCTGGGCCTCGCCCCGCTCCACCCGCCCCGCCCCGCCCCGCCGCCCCGCCCCGCCGCCCCGTCCCGCCCCGCCCCGCCCCGCCAGGCCCCGCCCCGCCTCGCCCTGCCCCACCCGCCCCGCCCCGCCCCGCCCCGCCCTTCCCCGCCCCGCCCCGCCGCCCCGCCCCGCCCCGCCTCGCCCTGCCCCACCCGCCCCGCCCCGCCCTTCCCCCCCCCGCCCCGCCCGCCCCGCCCCGCCCCGTCCCGCCCCGCCCCGCCCCGCCTCCCACGGGCCCTCTCCTCGGCGCCGCGAGTCACCGATACCCTCTCCTGCGTCACCATCACGCCACTCCTTCCCAAGCTGCTACAGAGAGTAGTAGGCGTATTTTATACTAGTATCGTTGTCCGGGAAGTCAGAGGGATGAAGGTCCAACACTGGCAAATTTACATTAGATAGATCCAATTCAACCACTGCCTCGAGGACAATTCTAGTGGCCGACAGTTCTGATAGGTACCTTCAATGGTTCCTCTGCATAACTTCACGCGAATGCCAGAACATGGACCTTCACTTCTTCATCTGTTTCCCCTCCTCTTCCCTTACACATACATACACTTTCATGCACTACACTACAACTCATGATGGTAGGTAAGTCAGAAAGTTTGAGCTCGGGGCGGCATCCAGCTGGTGGAGATATCTGGAGGGAAAACCTCACAAGTCCACGTGGTGCCGGATCTCACTCACCAGAGATACACTGCCATCCCACGGAATAAAACATAGTTTTGAGGTTAGTGGCCTGAGACGGTGCACGTCCGGAATAAATACTCACTTCTTCAGAAGTCACTTCTTTCTAACTGGTCTTTGCACGTACATCACTTTATGTGAGAGAGGATACTTATTACCTCCTCGATATCTCTCGTAAGAGGGTTTCAATTCAATGTTATATTTTCTTTATTTTTTATTGTCCATCTACATCCCCCGTTCAAATATTTATTCTTTCGTTGTTTTATAATCTTTTGTATTACAAGTTTGATCAAGCTTTTGTATTTTGACACGTGTGGAAATGCTCATGTTGTTACGACAAACGTAAGTGGTTCGAAAAAAATGAAATATTCTTAAAAGAATTTTCACAAAATTTCACGTTCAAATCAATAATTTTAGAAAACATATCGTTTAGAACTCATGAATATTTTAATACAATATTACAAAATGAATATTAAATTTTAAGTTCCCAACTTCAGTTTTACAAACTGACACTTCCCACTTTCCTAAGATATCATACCCGAAGTTCAAAGTTCGGAATCTCGGAATCGTTTAGAAAATTGGTCATAGTACAACGTTTGCTTACCATTAAGAGAAAAAAATAGATGGGCGTTAAACATAATTAAATATATTTACATTTTTATCTGAACCATACGAGTTTGCAATCACAAAGAGGTGTCTGTCTTTTCTTTGCGCATTAATTTTCCGATATTCCAAATGACGTAAAGAAGGAGAGACATGAAAACAGAAAACACACATTTTCTGTATAACATAATTATTATTTAAACCACAGAACAGTTTATTTGGCACAGCCTGAGAGGAGATGAAACTCTTGAATATCGAATTCGGCTACAATTTTTTGTCTGCGGTCAAAATTTTAAGTAGCTGCCGTTTGCTCAAAACGAGTGCGTAAATTCTGGGATAATCAACATAAAGAATTTGTCTGTCCTGCGAATGCCGAGAAGCCCTTCGCTCTGCCAGCCACAATTGCTCCATCACTCAAAGAGGCTGGCGAAAAACGCCATCCTAATGGACTGCGCTGAACGGCGCCTCAAATGGAGACGGGACGAGCATAAGAAGGCAAAACGTCTTCTTTCGCCACTCACCGTAGGACGGCAATATTTTACGCCAGCACGCCCGAGTCTTTTTCATCGAGACGCCGTAATTAAGGGTAAAAGCACTGGAACAAAAAAGTGGACGCTTACGAGTCCTTGAGTTGTAAATTTTCTTCGGGTGAAGGGAAATTTTCAGTTCCCTCTTCCCCCATTGAACAATTATAGAGCTATTCACGGAAGTAAATTTCTAAAAGTCCTTTTGTAGTTATTGGGTGTCGTTAACCTCTAGATTTCTTCACTATTAAATAATGTAAACTCAAATGTAAACACAAAGAATTTTAGTGTACGGGGAAGGGTAAGTAGCATAACGCTAATGAAGAATACGAGAATGTTTCGGGAATCCACTAGTGCACTGCAGGTAAGTTTTCTACAGCAATATTTAGCAGAAGATGTTATAATACATACGGAAATAGACCATTCAATACGATTGTATAAC
The DNA here is from genome assembly GCA_038098605.1 of Gryllus longicercus. NCBI lineage: Eukaryota > Metazoa > Arthropoda > Insecta > Orthoptera > Gryllidae > Gryllus > Gryllus longicercus. Next base: position 1,683,411 of record JAZDUA010000327.1, on the reverse strand, counting down.
AACATCGATTAATGAAATTAAAATCATAGAAGTACTTGTGATCGAATACTCAATAATTTTTTATCAAGGGATTATTCAATAAACATGAAACATTTCACAACAAGAAGAACAGCATTTACATAACAAATTTCAAACACTAATTTTTCTTTATTGGATGCTTCAGTGGAAAAAAAACACAAGTAACGCAGTGTTAAACGTACAAATAACGGGCCACCACAGCGGCGCCACCGTTAACAAATAGCCACAATTTCACGCCCAAACAGTCGTGACACATTAATATGTTGATATAATTTATAAATTTGCCAAGCCAATTTCGCATCGTCGTTTTGCATGTAACACCCCAAAATGTAATTGAGGAAACGCAATCAATTAAGGTGCCAATTATTATTCATAAATAAAATGAAATGTGACCACAGAAACACACTCTACAATTAGTCATTTTACCCTTAATTGTAAAAATGCACGGCGTTTTTTGATAGATGGCTCCATGCACAAAATCATACCGCAAATACCCTATCTTTGCGTTACGAGATGCCGCAATTGCAGCCAATTGTATTGGAAATCACTCTACCTTCATTACTCATAAATTCACGATCCCTTTTGTGCTGATAATGGGATCATAATTGAAATGAAGTACAACGATTGCGAACGATTATTTTAATATTCTAACTGGCATTATTTTAAAATGTATTTTTATTTACGGAATTGAATTTTAATTAATATCGTACGCGAGTCGCTGCATTTTGCAGTAAATTTCCACTTCAATTGTGGACAATGATTTATCACTTTGGAACCAAAAATTCGCAAATGAAATTACGGCGATGCGATTTATGTCACCGTCATGAACATTTCAAAGAAACAATATGTTGAAGTGTATTTGTTGAAGTGACTTTAAAATCCACTAAGGTAAACTGAAATCTTAAGGATAACGGAGTAAATTGAAAATTTAGAATCTGCATTATACGTCAAAACTCGGTATACATGTTATCAATTGTGAAAGTCAATATCGTTTCGTTCGAAGCTTCCGTGCCTTGTCTCGCTATATTAACACAAAGTTATATTTTGCAAAATTTTAAAGGAACAAAATTAATTTGAAACTGTCGACACACGTATAGTTTTGGTGAACATTCTCTTAAGTATATTGTTTTAGAAATGGCACTATATGGTGAAAATGAACTTGTACATACCCCTTATATTGAACACATGTAAATTTCCTATTGTATAATTACAAATACAAATAATGGAGTTTAGATAGTTAAACTTATAGTTTTATTATAGGGAGAAATCTTCATTGCAAAAGGGACTTGTAACACATGTGTACAAATATACTTTGTTTTATTTAATTTCAGCAGAATGCTAGCATAACGCAAAGTGTTCGTTGTTACTCCCCGTAGAAAGCAAACTGTTGGACTTCGATTGAGGTTGAAATTTTAACGACTTCCGCTACCCTCTGCTCCGCTCCAAGGTGAGAAGAGCGCTTTGTGGTCAAGTGAATTATAGAATCTCATCACATATCAGGACTGTCTGGCACATAGATGGCCTTTCTGTAGTTCGTTATTTATTATTATCGACCGGACGTATCCTCATTATCCAAGTGACGAAACTGAATGCAGATTTCAGTTTGTAGGCGAGTGTATTGACGAACAGGACATTATTTGATAAGGACTTAAATGATTTGCTCGAGCTAAAATGGAATTGACTGGGATATCAAAAGGAAAACAGACTTACTAAGTGCAACATAATCGTACTCGATTCAACACTCATTAGGGTAAATTAATTGCAACCAGATAAGTACTTCTATAATTTTAATTATTATAAAACACAAGTAATGCCATACATAGCAGATAACTGAAAATAAAGATGAATTTGCCATAAGACAAATTGTGTGTGGTATATATTAGAGATGAGACACGAACCGCAAGGTATAAGAAAAAAAGATGTTTAATTTTGGAATGTCGAGAGAAATAAAGATGAATAAAAATTATTGAAAATGTCGACTTCTTGTAAAGTAACCCCCTAATAAGAATATCCATTTACAATTCAAGAGGCAGCGACATCAGCCAGATCAATGGAGGAATTTGAATTTTCGAGAACACCCTGCCCGGTTTAGTCTCTACCTTTGAGACTGCGAAAGCGAGTAGACGGCCGGAGAGACGGTCAGAGAGACGGTCAGAGAGACGGTCAGAGAGACGGTCAGAGAGACGGTCAGAGAGACGGTCAGAGAGACGGTCAGAGAGACGGTCAAAGAGACGGTCAGAGAGACGGTCAGAGAGACGGTCAGAGAGACGGTCAGAGAGACGGTCAGAGAGACGGTCAGAGAGACGGTCAGAGAGACGGTCAGAGAGACGGTCAGAGAGACGGTCAGAGAGACGGTCAGAGAGACGGTCAGAGAGACGGTCAGAGAGACGGTCAGAGAGACGGTCAGAGAGACGGACAGAGAGACGGACAGAGAGACGGTCAGAGAGACGGTCAGAGAGACGGTCAGAGAGACGGTCAGAGAGACGGTCAGAGAGACGGACAGAGAGACGGACAGAGAGACGGACAGAGAGACGGAAGGACAGACGGAAAGAGAGACGGAAGGACAGACTGAAAGAGAGACGGAAGGACAGACTGAAAGAGAGACGGAAGGACAGACGGAAAGAGAGACGGAAGGACAGACGGAAAGAGAGACGGAAGGACAGACGGAAAGAGAGACAGACGGAGACAGACGGAGACGGACAGAGACAGACTGAGGCAGAGACGGACAGAGACAAGTTTAGAACAAGGGACGCTTAAAAAATGGCGCAGATAATTTTTCTCATTCAATTCTGATTTTTTGAAAATTTTAAATTTACAAATAATACGAGAACTTATGTGTATTGTAGCATCGAGATGAAGTATGCAATAATGTGAAAAAGCAAGAAAATCAGAAGCTGCGTGTGCTCCGTGCACGTAGCGGCGGACTCGGCGTCTGCTTTTACGGCGCTAGGAAGGGAGGGGGTGGGGATAGCAGCTCCTACATCGCGACGCATAGTGGGAAGACGCGCGTAAATCATGACTGCTTCACGACCCCCCCTCGAGAGGCGCTACGAGGGGGGCGGGCGGAGCTAGTGATATTACGGCACGCACGTGAATGCGTGTCGTTGTCGATTCAAGGCTTCCACAGACCGGCGCGGAAGACCCGCAGCCTACGCGGAACGGCCGCAGTGGAAATTTCGCGTCACGTGTTGCCTAACGAGCGCGTTCAGACCTGCGCGGCAGGCGAAAGTCGCGGCAGCGGATTGGCAGAGTTTTCTTACCTAAGGATTTTTAGAACGCAGTCGGACGCGTTTCGACCGCTAGCGCTCGAGTTTCGTGGACGTTCGCTGTCCTTCGGGAGTCTTCGCTCCCCTCTGGATCGAGCTCCTCTTTGTTTTCGTTTATCGGATGAGGAAAATTGTCCCCAAACGCTGACTGATAATCGACGCTCCGGTGTGAACGGTCCCACGGATTCCGCCGCCGCGTCTAGCGCGGAGCGTTCCGCGTCCCACCCGCTGCGGATCTCCCGCGCCGGTCCGTGAAGGCCTTCATTCTACTCGCTGCCTCGCATCGCACAGCTGCTCTTCGCGACCTCATACAAATCTAACTTGCAGATGCAGTGGTGAAAGCTCGCGACGAGATTTTGAATCTCAGACTCGCATCGCATCGTCTCTCTTCTACAAGATCATAATCCATTATTATTATTATTATTATTATTATTATTATTATTATTATTATTATTATTATTATTATTATTATTATTATTATTATTATATCTTGATCATTACTTCTTCTGTGGGGAGAAAGGCGTGACGAAGGGTGTTGAAAAACTCACGTGTAAAAAAGCAAGAAAAACAGTAATAAAAGAAAGGGAGCAAAAATGAAAGAGAGAAAAAGATACAGTCAATAAATGGGGGGGGGGGGTAGAGAAAAGAAAGAAACGTGCACGAAATTCAATTTATTGACACTCATCATTATTAGAATCTCAAGAGGTATCTTCAGTAGATAACTCGAGCAGGTAAGATGAGTTGTTATGAGGGAACGCGAATTATATCGAGAGAAGAACTTCAGCCACGAAAATATCTGACAGAACAATCTGATTATACCCATCTAAATAAATTTGAGATATATTATTAATTAATTGTGCTTGCCGTAGACTGGATGATTTGGCGATGCTTTTTGTGAAAGGGTGGCCTAAACGTGATTGGAAAATAACGGGAAAGAGGTAACCAGCGTCTGCTCTGTGTGTGTGTGTGTGTGTGTGTGTGTGTGTGGATGTACAGATGAGTGTGGAAGAACAAGAGTGCACTGCCTGAGGTGCTCTGAGATTCGAACCGGAGGGCCTGGGGCGGAGAAGGTTGGCAGCTGCGTTAAATATCACAGGCTGAGATGACCAGACTGTTATGTCCAATAAAGTTGCCTTTGATGCTATGGCGAGTTCGAAGTCTGATATCGAAGTTCGATGGTCCGAAGTACGACAATATTTTAAAAAATGTCGAAAACTTCTATCAGCGTGACAGAACAGGTAGGTAGGAGATGGTTTAAGGACAAAGGTCCAGGAAAATCGGAATTATGAACCGATGAAGGACCAGAAGTATTATGAAAAGTAGACGTAACGCATGTAAATACTGCCATCATTCACAGCATTGTAATGCAGATCAATATATTAGTAGAACAGACAGACTAAGAGAAAGGTAATGGGGGGGGGAATGAGACGTGTGATTCAATGGAGAAATATTTGTAGCAATGTTCGTGATGAATGATGTTTGTGCATTCAAGTTAATGAAAATGGTGTTTACTAGTAAAAGGTTTATCATAACCGACGGCGCTCATGTAGAAATCCATAACACTTACGAGATTGGCGCAAAATAGAGCAGGAATAGTGACATTATAAAATAAAGTTGGAAAGATATTGCAGCGAGAAAGGTATGAAACAAACAGAAATTAACGAATTAAGAACTATTCTATTGAAACTACGTGAATTCAATAATGGAAATAATCTGCATATCATTTCCTGACAAGTTTTTGTATCTTAGAAATAAGCTTAAAACACTTAAGCCTGCCGTTTAATGAAACAACTACATAGCATCACAGACTTAAGAGAAGGAATAACGTATCACGAAATACTGCCGCTTCGAAGAGAAGTCTGCATCGCAAACATTTTTAAAATGTCAACATAATACATTGCAAACTTTCCCGTGTAATCCACGCAGACGCTTACCTGTTTACTTACCAAAACCTAGTTGTTACTTTTTCTGCTCCACAACTGCAGAGTTTGAGAGATACCGCTCTCTTTAATAATATTCTACATCGTATTTAGAAATTCCTATAACAATATTTCAGTTACTTTTGGAACGTGTTTCTCCCCTAAAACAGCAATAAAATTTCCCATAACGTAAAATACATCCATTCTCACTCGCACCGTTGGAAGCAAAGTGTACGGAAGAATGAATAGCGAGACTATAAAACCTTAAGAGTGTTAGCCTTCGGATCGTAAAAAAGAACTGTATTTACTATGAATGCATAAAATTCTGAATTCTTATAAAATCGCCGAAGTTCTTTGCGAGATATTTCGCCCGTCGCACGCACTTAGGAGGCCGGAAACTCAGAGGAATAAATCTGCATATCGATCGAGATCAAAGCGCGAGCCCAGAGCCAAGCGGGAACATAGTCTGACCCACTCGCACGCTGGCGGAAACTGAAAAGAGATTGTCAGTGGAATGTTGCAGTTGTGAGGAAAATACGTTTGAACCTAATGTTTTTGCCCATGTCGGCGTTCAATTCTTGCGCCGTGCTTCTGCATTAAATCTATGTACATAAAATCGAATGTAACAATGTTAGTCGGCTAACTAATAGAATGCTTAACCAAGTTTAATGTTTTTTTAAACAGGCAAATCATGTCTCAAAAAAGGAATACGTCATATTACTTACAGCGTCGTCTATTAATGAGTGGTGATCGATAAGAATGGAAAAACCCTTTTTGGAACTCAATTGTCTGCGGGTTAGATCTCTCTAACGAGTACACAGTTTTTTATTTATAAATTAGAACAAAAAGTACTGTAAGCTAAGGGCCACTTTGAATCAGAGATCGCAAGGAACTGTGGAGTTACTCCTACCTTAACCTACTCAGAAGACAGGTATTCACGACGTGTTTGTTTGGAAGTAGTGACCACAGATTTGAATGTAACTAACAATAGCAAAAGTATATGCAACAAATGTTAATTTTTAGCTTTCTTTCAAATTTATTTAATTAGTTTTTCTTTCATACTACGTGATTTCCGGTTGTTTACACGCTTCGAGAAGGCCGAAAGCTGAAACGTTATTGTACGCTGCATCATTAATTTTAATATCAACGGAAAAACGTCAATGTTTGATACTGTCGTTTCCAATTCGCAATTATAATTCTCGGTCACAATAAATTTTAAAGTATCTAGTGGGTTGAGGGGTAATGATGCCCTTGTGGACCAGGTAGTCAAAGAGAATGTGCTTGGGTGCGAAGAATGACGATGTAATTTAGGGTACAAACTACAATAAATTGCAACCGAAATAATAATATCCAACTGACGCACGGTGGGGCCAAATGCCAAAAAGCTGGCCAAAAGTCCAAAAAAAAAGTTACTAGATAGGGATTTTGTCGTTGCTACTTCAATAGGTTGGTATTTGGGCCGTTGAATTCCGCAATTAGTAACGGTTTCTCTCTTATACTTGAGGTAAGAGATCAGTTCAAAGTTGGGCCTCGAGCGATCGATATCGGTCAGCTGTGAAACGTGTTTTCAGAACCTTTGTGTTTCGAAGGATAGAGAAGCGTGCAGTCGGCCGAATTCAATAAAACAAAATGGAATCTATTCCTGAGAGTAAGTAGAAACATAATATGTATACTTAATTTTTTTAAAAATAATTTGTTAATGTAATAATTAACGTTGATTGTTGGCGAAAAATGAAAATGCTATAATCAAAAATTTGTGTTTAAAATGAAAATTAACTATGTGCACCGTCGTGCGGGGCTAAAAACTTAACATGACATTATTTGAAATGTTATTCTCTGTGAGAATCACAAAAAAACAGCTGCCCGTAGCTGCCGTTTTAGTGCCTGTGACAAATTTTCGTAGCGCGTGCAACATGTAGAAATACAAACTTTTGATGATTTTGTTCGCCATATTGGTCCGCCATTTTGTTTTTTTAGCATTTTTATTCAATATTCATTAATCAGCATGCTTATAAACCCAAATCAACTCATTTTTAATTATAAACACGATCATTTCGTGTTAAAAATGGAAAAAATTGATGATTTGGTCCGCCATATTAGTCCGCCATTTTGTTTTTTGGCATTTTCATTCAAGGTTATTAATTAGCATTCTTAAAAATTCAAACTAACTCTTCTTTGCTTATAAACATAATAATGTTGTGTTAAAAATACAAACTTATGGTAATTTTGTCCGCCATATTGGTCCGCCATTTTGTTTTTTTATGCATTTTTATTTAATATTATTAATCAGCATGCTTATAAACCCGAATGAACTCATTTTTAATTTTAAACACGATCATTTTGTGTTAAAAATGAAGAAAATTATGATTTTGTCCGCCATATTGGTCCGCCATTTTGTTTTTTTTTGGCATTTTCATTCAAGATTATTAATCAGCATCCTTAAAAACCCGAATGAACTCATTTTTACTTATAAGTATGATCATTTTGTGTTAAAAATACAAAATTTTGATAATTTTATCCGCCATATTGGTCCGCCATTTTGTTTTTCGGAATTTTTATTACAGATTATTAATTAGAATGATCATAAACCTCTGAATACAAAGTTTCAGTCAAATCGTACAACGCTTTCGACTTTTGACCAGCTTTTTGGCATTTGGCCCCACCGTGTGACGCAGTTAAATGTTTGTGTCAATAAAAGGCGGAGGCATATTGCAATACTAAATTGAAAATAAGGAAATGCGACATTTATGGACATAGGAAATAATATGTGTTGTAAAACGTTACATTATTTGCATTGAAATTCATATTCGAAATATCTTGTTTGTAATTTAATATATTCTGTCTTTCTATCCGGACCGTAATTTATCCGTACTGTCATTCTACAGAATATTATCATAATTTCAAACAATTTATCATATATATTTGTTGTTTGAAATTTTGACCTTGTTTCGTGTTTTAACATTTCTTTCATAATAAGGAATAATGAAGTATTATTACGATATTTTGCGTAAACCAAGTTAAATGAGAAACTGATATCATGAAATACTACCAAATCTATGCAAAAATGAGAGATAATGGCAAGATGTACTGAGAGAAAACACGATTATTCACAATGACCTCAAAAAAAAAATACGTCACATGTCAAAATATATTGAACACCTTCCTCTTTTCCGAAGACCGGGGGAATAGATATTTAAGTGATTTTGAAGTGTGACTGGTGGCAACCCTGCTCGCCCTTGGCAGAGCGCCCGGAAGCTCCGCTCGGCTCCTTTGCAGCGAGAAGAAAAGCAGCGTTGCTGGGCGTCATTAACAAAATTATCTACGCAGATCCTCTGCCCAGATATATTAGACGTCCCTGTGCACCCCACCACCTCTTTGCTATCCCTTCTTCGCTTACCCACGCCGTTCACTTCTCCAAACATACATCACCACACCACCCTGTCGCATCACCACCGCTCCTCCCATCCCTTCCTTCCTCCCGCGACGGTTTCCCCGGGCATCCCGCCCCCGCCTCTCCCACCCTCTTCCCGCCACCGTCACCCTGTTCTCGTCACCCAGTTCTCGCCACAATGGCGATCACCATCCCCTGCCTTCCTTGTGCCGTTCTCACCCCGCTGACCTCAGGACCCTCCCAGCCACCCCGTCTCGTTCGTTTCGTGCCCCTCTCTCCCACAACCCTACCGCGCTCTCCCCCTCCTTTTCCACGCGGTCCCTCCTCCCCCGATGCCCCAGAAGTTGCTGCAGGCCCCGCATGGCGTCCACACAGAGGCGGCGGCGGCGGCGGCGGTTGCGCAGCCACGGTTCGTTTAAGTTAAACCCTTCTTAAGCGAATTAACAGTGCTTCCGAAGTCTGGCTCTGCTCGGGTCCCCGAGTTGCCCCGCCCTCCCGCCCCCTTCCCCGTCCCTGCGGGGAGGCGCGCAGTGTGCTCTGGAACACGCCCGTTATTTGCCCGTGATACAAGCTGTTTGCGGGCGGGCTCGGGATCGCGATCAGTATTCTGCGGGAGAGCGACGTAAACTCGGCGGAGAGCGGAGGAAGAGAAGGAGCGGGAAAGCGACGCAGCGGGGTGGGTGGGGAGGGGGAATGCGGAGGGGTAGGGTGACACGCCGGGTCGCGTTGCGTCGCTGTCACCGCCACAGCTACACGCACGTTTCGTTGGTTGGTTGTTAGTGATTCCGGACGCGTCAATTACTACAGGCATTAGTCCCGTAAGTGTAGTGAATGGTCTTTCCTTGGCTATGATCTTCGCCTGCTGGATGGCGAGATCCTGCGCCGACCTACCGTCGACTAGCGAGGTTTCTCTCAACGAAGTATCTCCCACCAGCGGGACAAATTCTAAACTACCGACCGACTTCCGACGTGTGTGGTAGTGTAGTTCATGTAAGTATAATTGTGTGGATGTAAGGGGGAAAGGATGGGACAAGGAAGAGGAAGGAAAGAACGCGTGCGGCCAGCGGCCCATTTGTTAAGGAAATGCTCCGGCTTTCGCCAAGTGTTGATCGAAGAAACCACGGAAAACTACCGATGAGAGCAGACAGCCGCTAGAATTCTCCTCCAGACAGCGACTGAATTCGACCTAGACGACAGGATAGTGTCGAAAATTCTGCGACCGTTGGGACTTCAATCTAGGACCTTCCTGTCAGAGGCACTGCAGTGACATCAGTACAATCCCTGAGCCATCTCCCCCGGTGGGAGGAGTAGGGTGACACGCCGGGGGGCGCTGCGTCCGCCGTTCCCGCCGCCACTGCTACACGCGTGTCCTGCGGACGTGACCCCCAACGCACGCTCCTCGCGCGAAGCACGGACTGCAGAGATTCTCGCGATTGCACGAAACACGCGTCCCTTTTTGCCAACGCTTCATTTAATTTTCTTTCTGTTGGGAACGAAAGTTTGTTTGGTCTTTCACTCTATGTTTATTTGTTTTCCTACATTGATACGGTGACATAAGATAAAAAACTAAAGGTATAACTTGTAAATATATTATATAAAAAAATTTTCAGGAAGTTTTCAACCGTTGAAGGATTTTGATTTGTTGTAATAAGTGTAATTTGAACCCCATAGTTACCAGATATTTTTTATTAAAATTCAATATTTATAATTTTATTAAATTAGTGCCTAAAACGTAATTTCAATTAAGTCTCCAAAAGTACGGTAACGTAATCATTAAACATTTCATTGAATTCTAGATCACAAGAAGGTAAACAATGAATAAAGATTCACTAGATAAACGGTTCCCAACAGCAATGTTGGTCAATACATATCAATCAGTAGCTCGACCACTTAGAATTCACAACTCACTAAAAGCGATAAGTTGCTCAAATGTTCAGATAAAACTGTGTGTTCACAGTTAAAACTAAAATACTTTTGTCATATTGCATCGGCTAAAACTGGTCTCAATGTAACATAGTGATTTGAACGCTTGATATAAAATAAAATATCAGACAGTAAGGCTGTCTAAAAACACGAGTATAACACACTTAGTAAAAGTTGTTTTATTTTACTCGTAGTATTGCGCCCCTCCGCCTATCGTCCTTGTCTCACAACATTTCCTACACACGAAATAAAACGTCGCTTTTTTACCTCTCGCTTCATAAATAACTATTAAATAATAAATGATGATTGAGAGGGGTCGATAACGAGGTTATAAGAGCAAAAGTGGAAGGGAAGGAGGTAGGATAGATGGGACAAAGTGAGAGAGCGTCAAAAAGATGAAGCGAATGAACGAAGGGCAAGAGCTTTGGCGAAAAGGGACAAGAGCGAGGGCAAGAAAGAGAGGAAAGGTAAGGAAGGAAGGGGTTACTGTGAAAGTGAGGGTGAAAGAATTTCGATTGAGGGGTTGGATGAATCGATTGAGGAACGATGAGGCATTGGACAGCTAATACCAAGTTCGCGGTAACAAACGCGATCGAAGCCAAGCTTCGTACGCCTGCCCTCGGAAGGGAAGTAAAGCCGGCTGTAAACGTAAAAGATCCTCTGAACTAGATTAAAACAGCATGTTTTTCGCCCGAGTGATACTTTCTTTCTCTGCTAGGTGCGGAAAAGAGATCAGCAAATTTGCGTGATCAGAGCAGGTCAAATGGCCTGAGCCTCGCCACGTTAAAATAGGGCATCATTAAAGATTGATTGAAAAGAGAGAAGACAAGGACCAGTGCCGAATCCGGGGTTGGTTAAGGGGGAAACCCCCACCCAAAAATACCTAGTTTTTGTTTGTTACCTTCCCTTATTTGTCAAAATTGATTTAAGTATTTATTTACGTCATAAATATTTAATTATTTAAAAAATAATGTATAGTATCAAATACACACTACAAAAATAATTAACAATATATTTTTTATCAAAATCTATTCCCCTCCCAAAAAAAAGATAGAAGCTGGATCCACCCTTGTCAAGGGAAAAGTACCAAGGACTGATACAGCAATGACACAGGTAAAGAGAGCAAAGCCAGGGGTGAGCAGAATGGCAGATGTAGATTGATTGATTCAAACTACTAAAACTCGGCATCCCACAGTATCTTATATTCCTAATTAAAAGCTTTCTCACAGATAGGTTCAACCAAAGCTCCTTGGTTCCATACTCTATGATATCTTTCATCAAGAGCTCGACATACCCCCCCATTACCACCAATATTAAAAAACGTTTTAACACAAAATTTCTTCAGTCCCACAGGCGCTCTACTTCCAGTCAGGGAAACAAAAAACCAAACTGAGCTCACATTTGTAGAAAACTACCCAGACAATTTTTTGATCCATCGTAAACCACCTCACATATAACTCCTCGAAATAATTCTAAAGCAATAATGGTTTCAAATTGTAACTCAACTCATTAACTTTGTATCTAATGTATTCAAACCCGCTGTGAAAGATGTAGTACACCTGAAAGCAAATAAATTTAAAAAGAAGACTGATTGTTTGAAAGGAGAGCCGGCAAGGACCATTGTAAAAAAAGCCTGAAAAAGCACTGACACGGAATACGATAGCAACGTCAGCTGTGATCAGAACGGCGTAGAAATCATCGGCGGCGCGAGTAAAGGCGTCGGACAGCGGTACAGCTACGAACTCTCATTTAGGCTGCGCGGTGTAGTAGTTCGGCGACTCGTGGAACAACGCGATTAACCAGGCGCCCACCGCTCGCCGCTTCGGGGTTCCGTGTTCCTGCCCCGGCGCCATATAGCACGAGAACATTCTCTGAACAAGACGTCAAGCGGTCGTGTTACCTGTTCGCCAGAGGCAAGCGCCCGATTTCACTCCAGCGATCGCGTTTCGAGGAACATCGCTACCGCAGCTTTAAGCCTCACGAGCCGGAAAGTTCTTTCCAACTACGTTCATTGAAATACAATTGTGAATACGATAACAGCCAGATTCATTCCAGCGTGATCTCTATCCCTAATCACATCCGTCATAGAACGTGCTACTATAACTCAGAGGTAACATTGCTTCTTCTGCAGTGCCGATGAGTTTCTTTTTAATTCTAAGGTTCGAAACCCGATGGTGGCACATTTTTGACAGCATAGTCGAATTCAACAACTGTCTAGAGAAGAATTCTAAAGGTCGGCTGCTCAGTGTTTTCCATGGTTTCTGGTCAGTATCTCCGATCAATATCCGACGAATACAGGAGAACCCTAATAAACGGTTCATGAACCGCGCGCTATCTTTCCTTCCTTAACATTGTTAACATGGGGCGGGAATATTTTAAATAAGTTTGTTTCCTTGTTATCGATATTTTATACTTTATTAAATCATTTAGTTATTTGTTGTCTATAGCAATATTGGGAAATACATTAACAAATCTCTGTAAGTCAACAGTTCATGCCTACGAGGGGTTAGCTCTTTTAGCAGCCAGTAGAATTGAAATGTTAAACCGACTAATCTGAACGTAGGTTATTGCAATTTTCGCATTCTTAAGTTAAGTAGATTACAAAATCTACATACTTTTTGTTTATAGATGTCTTGGAAATAATAGATTATTTAATTTTTAATTTAAAAGACTTTGTGGCAAATTTACTTTACATACTTGTCCATAATTCTCATAAATCTTAGTATTTGCACTGCAATGTACAATTTCAGCGTAATGATTAAAGTCAGCAAAGTGGATAAACATTTTCTCGGTAAGAATAATACAAAATATTATTGCAGCTACCAAGTCGCGATGGTGTCTGCGATAGTGTTAACGTGCTTCAAGCTGTAAGACTGTAGTTTAAAATTTTGTCAAAGGTATTAGACATTGTGTCATTGTGGCAAAACAATTGGTGGAAGATGTAATTTTACTTATATGCTGCTGAAGGTTAAATATACCAAATAAAAGTGAATTCAACGGCTTATAACAGACATCGATAACACAAAAAGTAGTGTTCTGATATGAATAGATGCGAAATATTTACAAAGTCTTCTTCAGGATTATCGAAAGATCCTTGAAAAGTTTGGAAAGATTAATACAACAACATTAATACAATGCGGAAAATAAATAATTAAAATAATATGTTGGTAGATCATAATTAGTTGTTTCCGGGTTTGTAGGCCTACAAACGGGGAAATAACTAATTATGATGTAGAAACCGGGCGTGAGAGCCTACATTGTATGTTAATATGTTGGTAGATTCACCACGATCATTATTTTCCCCCTGCCGCTAAGAGCAGATTCGTTCCTAATATTTCCCGCCAGATGCCATAAGCGGTGCGGCAGAACTGATACCTAAAATATAGCAAAAGATCAGTACTCTTTTTAATCTAATATCAATGCACTGTAAAAGAAAAAGAAAACTATGTTTTTTATTAAAATATTAACCAATTACATCGAAAATAATTAACTTAAACACCATGGTTTATATAGAATTATTGATCTTCCTCTTTCACAAGGAGAAGGACAATATTAAGAAAGTCCGGGCAGCGCCGGATGTATTGCTAGTATACAATAAAACTAAATATAAAAATCAATTCCAGGGATATAATTAATTACAGCTTATGAAGTAAATTCTTTAGCACATGACTATGAAGAATGATGTAATGATGACTAAATGTTCGTAATTTGTTACGTTTTATCATGGCAGACAGGTAGGCAGGTAAAGTAATTTCAAAATGTTAGTAGAAAAGAGTTCGAAAGACACAACACGTAGGTACGTGATAGCAAGAAAGACAAACAAGTACAAAGAAGCAACAAAACCTCGCACACTAGAGGAAATTTGAGTAAGCCTTAAGATAATACACCTAGACGACGGAAAAAGGGAATGTGTCCACGTCCCTTACAAAGTCTTTCTTCTTTAAGGTTGCACCTCAAACACGTCTAAAATAATTTAATTTATTTACGTAAAAAATAGCAAAAGTGCTTACAATTTCTTACTTTCTTTAAAATAGCGTTCAATTATACAATTGATGTGAAGCTATTGATACAAACAACAGATTAAGGATAGCATTTCCACCAAAATTAAGGTAAACATTTTTACAAATTGATGTTGAACTTGCATTCTTATTATTTGATGGAAACGGGAATTTTCTAGCACAATACCTGAAAAATTAAAGATAAAGTGTCCATGCTTATCTACGACGAAACAATAACAGCAATCCTTTTCCCATCTATTTTATGTTTACCTTGGTTTCCAAATGCATTTGGTCTTCTTGATTTGAGATAGACATTTTCCTCGGAAATATTATCACAACAGATGTTTTTCCAACAACCTTCCCAGTAATTGACGAGCAAGCAAAAAGGAATATGAACAGAAGTAAAAGCACGTTATTGGAAAAGTGGGAAAACACGTTTAATAATGCATAAGGGACATTGTACTATATCCAGAGAGGCTTTACTTTCTGACAAATAACGTGCTGAAATATTTTTTGTCTTCTTTGTAGAATCTCATAAAGTCCCAATTCTTCTAACAATGGAAGGTTAAATTCTATGGACCTTTAAAAGTAATGATGCTACTTGATAACTCCTATGTCAATGGAAGTACCTATCTCTTAACATCATCAAACGCTGGTGCGGACGATCTTCTGTGTCGCTGTTTGATTTCAGGTGCTGAGGAGGCCAAGCACTGGAAGACGGCGGGACGCCCACGCCAGAAAATAGTCAAAATAAACGTCGGATAGATTAGTATGTATTCGGCTTCTGACGGCAGGTTTTTCCCCCTTCAGGGGTTTTTTCCTGAGCCGTACCTTATGGTCTCTTTTCCGCGGCTTTGATGCGATGGAGAGACCATTTGGGGTGAATACCAGAATTCGAAAGATTAGAACGCGAAAGGATGTAGGTATTGTAATGGCTTAAAGGCCTTCGGCCTAGCCACATAGGATCAAGTAAGCTAATTTGTTTGTAATAATTACCTATTAAATAAAAATTAAAAAAAATAAAATCATCATCAAAAATGTTGATTAGGAAACACTGAAGCCGGAGATATTATTACATTATAAGGACATTTTTATGCCAATTAAATTTTTGAAAAAGTTCATGCAATTTTTTTCAAAATATTAGTATTTTTTTAATTTTCTAGTAAAAATGAGACAGTAACTATTGTCATCGACTGGAAAATACAACATTTTTAAATTTTACTTTACAATGACGTAACCAAATCTGAGGAAAGCAAATCTTAAGCTGTTCACAGCATTAAGCAAAATAGGAACGCAATGTAATGAAATATTTCGATCCCAGATTTGATAATTGATAATACACGAGATATCATATTCCTTCATTTCCTCACTCAAATATCGACTTGTAGCAGTATCTTCCCAGTGACACGCCGTGTCTTAAAAAACATGCATTGGCTATTCAGCTTCCTTCTGGCTGGGACGAGGCCGCTGGCGAAATGGCGGGCTGTGGTCGAGGGTCGACGGAGCGCCCATAAAACATTTAATTAAGCTTCGGACAGCCGCCCCCGCAATAACTCCGCCACAGCGGAATCGCGCCGCTCCGAAAGAGGCTGTAACCCGCACGTGCTCGGTGGGGGCGGGGACAAAGGGAAGCGGTGTCTTTGGGTGGGCGTAAACCGCCCCCTGAGCTTCCTCACGCATTGGGGGTGGGGGCCGGGCAAGGCGAAGGATGGCCACGGCCGAGAGGCAGGAAAGGGACCAATGTAGTGGTTTTGGGTAACACGCACGTCGGCTAGCTAACTCAATGCAGGAGAAAGAGGAGTGGTGTCTTGGGTGGGCGAAACCCACCCACGAGCTTGCTGATGCGATGGCGGTAAAAATACATTATCTTTTTCTAAATTATATGCTTTGCTGCCTGTCTCTACGCACATTTCTTTGGTGCCTCACTGTCGCCTGGGCATCGTGTATTATACTCGGCAGTTGATCCGGGCCTCTCACTGAACGCGGCATTCATTTTGCGTGCACGCGTGCAGACA
Source organism: Gryllus longicercus (assembly GCA_038098605.1). NCBI lineage: Eukaryota > Metazoa > Arthropoda > Insecta > Orthoptera > Gryllidae > Gryllus > Gryllus longicercus. The sequence continues at coordinate 1,666,881 of JAZDUA010000327.1, read as the reverse complement.
GATGTGGAGGCGGCGGCGAGTGTGAGGGACGGGAGGCGGGGGTGGCGATGGGGACGACGGCGAGGGCGGCGGAGGGGGCGGCGGAGGGGGCGGCGGAGGGGGCGGCGGAGGGGGCGGCGGAGGGGGCGGCGGAGGGGGCGGCGGAGGGGGCGACGGGGAGGGCAGCGGCTGGGGCGGCAATTGGGAGAACGGCGGGGGCGGCGACGGGGCGGCGGCAAGGGTGGCGGCGGGGTGAAAGACGTGTACGGCGGCGGCTGTGAGGCGGGTACGGCGGCGGCCGGGGCGGTGGTAGAGGAGATGGCAGTTACGGGGGTGGTGGAAGTAGCGAGGATTGGGACGTTGGGAGCGGGGGCGGGAGTGGCAGTGGGGACGACGGGAGGGGCTGTGGCAGTGGCGGCGGCGGCTATAGTGGTTGTGCTGGCGGCTCTGACAGTGACAGTCCTGGTTGCCCGGGTGGAGGTGTGGATGGTGGAGGCGATGGCAGTTGCGGGAATGGTGGCGGTAGCAGGGCTTGGAACGAGGAGGAATGCGGCGAGGTGTAGCGGCAGCGGAGACGACGGGGGCGGTGGAAGCGGTGGTGGCGTCAGCAGCGGCGGCGCACAGTGCAGCTTTGACAGTGGTGGTGCCGGCGGCGGGGCGGGGGCGGGGGCGGGGGCAGGAGTGTGGCGCCGCCGCCAGCGGCGCGTCAAACGGAATGCGCCATGAGCGGCGTGCGACGCACGCGTGTCGGCACGCGCGCGCCGTGTGCATGCGTGTCGTTCCGCTCAGCTGCCTCAAACCCGCACGCGTCCGCGCCCCCACCCCATCGCGCCCATCTGCATTCGGGGCATTTGGAGAGGGGGGAGGGGCGCTACGGTGGCGGTGGCAGGGACGAGGCGACGGGGGTGACAGGGCGGAAGCATCAGGACTGGGTGATATGAGGAGGGGAGATCCCCGTTACGGGCGTAGGGTTGTGCTTATGTTGGGTTAAGGAGGCTTAGCTGGTAGTGGAGAGGCGATTGTGGACGACAGCAGTGAAGATTCTGGTGGTGGTGTTAATGTGACGATCCTGATGATTTAAGATGGTAATCAAAAAAATATTATACTGATAGCCATGGAATAAATGACTAGTAAAAACGCAGACGCTGGCGAAAGTGGAATTGAGATTTTATGACATGTAGCGCTATTGAGGTGGTTTTGGGAAACAGTATATTTACGTTTGTAAAAACGTTAGTTTTAGAACTACGTATTTTTATACGTTCGTATAGAAATTGTTGTAGTGGGGGAACAAAATGCGAAAAATACTTGCTTTGGGTAAGAAAGAAATGTTGGCGTGGTGGCGTTGATTGCAACTACAGCGGCAGTTTTTTATTGCACATGTAGTTTAGGTTTGGTGCTATACAAAGTGGTGGTTATGATAATGACGGATATAGGTGTGATAAATGTGGTCCAATGGTTCTGGAAGTGGTTAAAAATTGAGGTGGTGTGGAAGGATAGGCCGATAATAATATTTCATAGAAATAAGGAATCTTTCAAGCTTCAAACCACTATTTCTAAACATATGTATGTATTTGGCGCGACAGCGCGCGAAACGGGCTCAGGCCTACTGACGACGCCCCTGTCTCGCGGCTGAACGCGACGTCCCTGGTCTCGCGGAACTGAATTTTCGCATTGTCACACAGAAGCATGTACTGCGATATTTCAAAGGAAAACGCACACTATAATCTTTGGCTCGACGGAGAATTATTCAGCTGAAACAATATCTAAAACTGAAAATATTTTTCAATTTTTATGTTTTAAACAATTTTGTTGTTTTTGAACGAATGACAAACTGCACGCGTGTTCAGGTAAAAGCAGTTCATTATTTTGAACACGAAAATAATGTTTCAATTTTTGGGCCGCGGCGTGCATTTTTTTAAAACACGAACGAGAACACATCCGCGCTGTATTGGAAGAGAGGCCGAGATTTTCATTCCCCGAGAACTTTTCCGCGATCCGCGCGCGCCGTGGGGGCGTGGGCGCAGGGCAGGGGTATCGCTGGGGGGGGGGGTGAGGGGCGGGGCGCGGCGGCCGGGCTCATGCATAATTGATATGTTGACATGTGGCCGGTGGCCGCCGCCGATCTCGTCGCGCCGGTAATGACAGAGCCGCCAGGAATTTGCATGGGCCTCGGCGCCCGAGGGGTGGGGGTGGGGTAGCGGGGGCGGGTTTCGAGGGGGAGGCGTGGAGGTGGGCAAGAGACGGAGAAGCTTTGGCGGTAGCAATGTCCGTGGTCAAAGCTCGCATGGTAAGCGGCGTTCCGAAGAAAGTAAGGTGTACTGGACTGACAGAACGGATCGGAAGGTTTTCAACATTGCCATTATAATTTAAAAAAAGCTTGAAGGTTTCATTTTCAGAGACGATATTAATACTTTCGTATTATTAACAATTAATGTAAGATTTGAAATGCGGATGAAGTAAATAATAATAAATATATTATTATTATTATTATTATTATTATTATTATTATTATTATTATTATTATAAGCGTGTCAGAGGAGTTAAAACTTTACATTCGACTCAAAGTAGAGATTGTCCAACAGTGAATACCAATTACTTACACTGAATGTGAAACTAGGGAGACTGAGTTATCACTCTACTATGGAGAGAAGGACTATGGAGAGAAGGTCGTTAGAATGTTCGAGGAAGCAAGGAGGATATGAAGACATGACTCATATGTGATGTGGACTAGTCAGTCGGTAGCTAAGAGCATTAAGATGTCACATCTGGACAAGCAAGATATACTAGGGCGGTTCGGGAAACTATAAAGACGAGAAAGCTGTGACTAATGCCACTATCAGATTCAAAGGGGAAAGCAAAGATTATGTAATCTACACAACATGAATACGAAAGTGGTGGTCATGCAATTTCAATAATGATGTATTTGGCACCAGAATTTTCCGCGAACCTACCAACATTTAAACTAGAAGCTGTGATACACCGACAATGATGATGCCAGACAGCCAGGTTATCGGGATGTGGTATGTCCCTTGAAGGGGGGGAAATGATACGAGGTTGGGCAGGAAATAGCGCCCTCCACAGCGAAGAAAGCGATGGCAAGGTTTATCCGCTGCCCAGTAATGGCAGCAACTTCAGGGCAATGGAAGGCTTTACGATCGTTAGTATCGCCAACGACTCAAATCCTCCAAGAGATTCGGACCCACGATCTTTTGTGGTCTTCCATCCACCGTTTAAACAAGCAGTGAAGTGGCATGGCGTCCAGTGAGTACGAAGACTCCAGGGTCAGTTGCCTCCTAAACTCTGAACTTGGAATTCGCAGCCCGAATGTAGCACAGACCAGGATCGATTGTAAACTCATAGAACAAACCTGGAAACCAATATAGCAAAACCCTGAATCGGGAGATCTAATCGCGGAGTTAAAACCCCGAGGCTCGGAACGTGTCCTCGAAAACCCAAACAGTATCCATGAAATAGAATTCTGGAATACAGGAGTCAGCGTTCTAAGCTTAAAATCTGAAACTCGGCAACACGATCTGAAACTGAGACCGTGATATCCGGAGCAAGGAGTTCCTAGTTCCTACAGTTCAGTGCTGCGTGGTATCCATGATGCAAAGCGTCGGCGAGGCATTTATTTTGCTGCTCTAACACGATCCTGCAGTTGATGTTGTTTCGCTGATACCGGGTTTTATGCAGCTTTCGCTCGACTGTGCGTTTTTACAAAATTCATTCGCCGTATCAACACAAAACTGTCCTCCATTTACATACTCGTATGTTGTATTTGGATAAAAACTTCTGAGCAATTTGGATGGAGTTTAATTTACGCTTGAGTTGCGGCGATCAGACAATCTAAAATTTTATCTTTATCTACTAACAACTTCAAAACACAACATTAAAACGTGTGTTTTAATTGTATTAAAACGCAATTTTTCTTTTGATCTATTTAATTGCATCGAAAAACTTTCTAGAATGGACTCAGAATTTTACAATCTATAGTCATTCTTCTAGTCACGAAACCAGATGAGATGTTGCCGAAAAAAAATGTTTTTCCATGAGTATCATTTTTAACGATAAGAACAGCCATAGCTTTATCGGAAACACGTTCTGCCGTATAAATCACAGCATGAAGAATACACTTCGTGGCGAGATGGAAAAGTGATATACGGCGACGTGTATATATTCCGAGAGCACGTCCTTAAAATATACTGCCCCCGTCCATTTTCAAGGCCAGAAATACCGACAACTTGCTTATGCAAGATGCGCCCGATACCAAACCACCGAAGACAATTCCGAGAAACGGATCCTTCACGGATAAATTCGAATTTCAGTGTCGTTTTTGAATTATAGATCCAAGCCGCCTGAACGGATTGGAAGCGTGACCTCGATATTTTGACAAACAGACTCGCGTTACTATTTCCGCAGCCGTAAATCTGACGAAAAGGGGCGCGCGACCGGTAGAGGGGTCCCCCCCCCCCTCCGGGCCGGCTTCTGTCGTTCAAATGTCTCCAGGGAGGAACGCGAGGTTGACATCCAGACATCGCCGACGCGCGGCGCGCCGGCCGCAGCTCCTAAGCGGGCAAGTGCGTGACAGCACGCCGTTAGGCCACCTCCATTTATCCTCTCGTGAGGACTGAGAACCCGGAGCTGCCCGGAGCTCGAGTGACCGGCGGCGGCAAAAACCTGGCGCAACACCCCGTACCCTACACTACCTACCCCTACACTCCCCCATCCCCGACGTCGCCACGCCGTGCCGACGCCAGGCAAGAAACGCTAATAATAGAGTGACGCCGATAAGCCGTCTCAAGGGGCGGCCGACTGCAGGGCCGATAGGTTGGGGCGTGATACGACGTGACACGAATAGGCGCTCACCCGACAAAGGGTTGTGTCCTTCTCCGTTTGTCGCTCTGATTATACGGCTGGCTGAGGGGTCGTTGTAAACGCAAGGGAATATTAAATGACGTTTGCTTTGAGAAGACGCAGATCAACGACGCGACCCAATTACGAAAGTATTTTGTTCTTGTTTCTAGGCCGTATATGTTGCCGGATTTCAGGTCCAAGGTCGGAATTATTTGTGAATGGGACACACGTAATATTATCTAACTGTTATTACTATCGAAGAAGGGCGTCTTTTATCAGAACCAATTCCTCCCAGATAATTGGAAGTTTTTTGTATAATGTTTGTTTCGTTAAGAATGTTTCCAGCTTCTTACACATTCAACTTATTCTCTATTTACTGGGGATATATCATTAACATGTAAAACATTTTTCATTTGAAAGCAATAATTTGGAGTCATGGTCCATAATTTGCTATTAAAATTCAGAGAAGAGACTGACAGTAAAGTTTTAGAACTTCAATATTTGAGATTTGTAGTTCGATGCATGATCAATGACAGCAACGATATTACAACAAAACGACAAAAAGCTAACAAAATCCTTTTCAAACAAAACCACATTTTCAAGCTATCAGTCTAAAATCAACTTAAGCGCTGTGATTGTAATCTGTATTGGCAGAAATCCAATTTTCATACAAACTGTATATTTCCCTGTCAAATTTTCTGCAAATGACGAAACATCGAACAATAACAGAAATTTACACTGGGTGCCCACTTGCAATAAACCAAAATTTAAAATTATCCTAGTCTGAATTCTGCAAATGTTTGCAGCCAAAAATGAGTTGTAAGTATGAAAAAGGTGACTGATTAAAGCAAGAACACGTATTAATGCATAAGTTAAATGGATTGGTGCAAACACATGACTTCATTGTATGAAGTAGAAAAAATAAACATTGGGATATTAAAGACAATATTCACATGGCATATTTTTCTGTTAATTAGTCATTCTTTGTTATGAAACCATATAACTGCTATTATATTTTGTGAATAGCAGTTATTTGGATTTAAAACATAACACAGAGTGAAGGTCAGGGCACATATGGTTCTTTCTTGAAAGAATTATTAAGACTTTCAAAATAAGCGTATCTTTACATTGACAAAAGTACCACTTCATCTTTTCAAAAGACAAACTACTTGAGGAAGACAGTTGAGTAAACGCAATGTTAAACTGCTACACCTTCATGTATTTAATGAACTATGAAGAAGCAAAAGAAAAGAAAAACAAACGTATTTCCATGAATTCTAAAATGTCTACTAAAGACGCAATAACACGAAACGAAACATAAAGTTGTGCACGTGTCTTTCCGCTTAATTGCTAAGTCATATTCCAATAGTAAGCATAAGATCTAACTATGCTTAACTAAACAAAAATCACGGAATGGAAGTGGTCATTTGCTGTCCTTAACAGAAAAACTATTTTGTTTTTATTTGGTTGTCGCACTTCCGGTTAAAGTATTGGAAATTAAGAAATCATAAATGTGAACAAATGAGGCTAGGATAATTAATGTCTTGGATAAATTCATCATCCTTTAGAATTCATCATACCGGACATTATTATGTTAACTTGAACCGTAAACTACATTCTCCTTTGAAACTAAGATGGCAAGACCATCTCAAAACCCGAGATTAAAAAAATAGCATTCTTGAGTGGGAAGGGAGGTCGGTTAAGACCGTAGTGTCTTATCTGGGGGAGCTCTTGTACTCCGTGTAAGAGGTGGGCTGAACGCGGAGGCTGGGGCGGTGTAGTGGCTCAAGAACCTAGTGGCTGGCGCCTTCTTCCGTTCTTGGGAGAGTGAAACGTGCGACATTGGTTTTTTTAACATAATCTCCCTTCACATTTTCTTAAGCTGCCTTACCATACTCAGCCATCGTTTGTCCTAAAAGGCGTACACGTGGGTGATTTTGTGCCGGCTTAAGAAATGCGAGGGTTTCCAGAATGAAACGATCTGTGTATGAGCCGCTTAGATAATGTATATTAATCCAGGCTTATTCATTTAAGCGTCATGCCGGAGGACCTTACTATTTAGTTACAAAGAAAGGAATGCAATTTATATTGTAATTAATTTAATTAATTAAGGTGTATTCAAATTAAACGAAGGAAATAATAATTTAGGATTAAATGAAATTTACATACATAATCTTATACTTACTGGACTGGACTGGACCTGATGCGTGCCCATTGCAGAATCACATTGTATTTGTGTCTGCATTGGATCTTATATGTGTGACACAACCCCCTCCAGGTATCTCCCCCCAGCGTCACAGCCGGAACAAGCTCTAAGCTTTCGATATGTGTTCTTTCCTTAGGTACAAATGTCGAAAGCTTAGAGCCTGTCCCGGCTGGCGCGGTGCCTCGCCGGTGAGATACTTGGTTGAGAAAACCCTTTTAGACGACGTCGTGTAGGTCGGTGGCAAATCTCGCCATCCAGCGAGGAAGATGCGATAAAATGTTGCTTTACGGTGACCTTTGCAGTTGACGCGCCCGGAAAACCTCATCGTCGAACCATCGAGAAGGCTCTCTACATTCACCGTATTTTTTTTTCCTCAGGCAGATCCCCACCTCCGTGCGCTGCCTGAGCGACGCAGGTCAGCGCGAGCGGAGCCGTGCGTCGCCCGGAGCCCCGGAGGTGACACGGGAGCCGATCGTCCGGGGCTCTGCCCGGAGGCTGTATTCGCAGTCCCCGGAAGCGATATCGCATCGTGTTCATCGCACGGCCGCCAGCGCGCCGCCATTCAACTCGTTCCCGGAAGGGCCCCTCCAGTGTTGCGGCCTTTCCAGGGGCACAGCGGCGATAGGCCGCTCCCCGGCCAGGCGCATACGCATCTCCTCGCTTTACACAAGGGTTCACGGTCCCTGATAATTTGGCTGGGGCACACACCCTCATATTCATTCGGATGAAAGCATTAATACTTTGAGGATATATTACTTTTCCCTCTAATGAGATGGTGGAATAATTTAACTACTTTACGTTTGGTTGCTATGTAATCACGATGTTTTATTTGAGGCTTCTCAATATAGTCGAGTTCATGTTAAAGATAAACGATGTATTAAGGAAGCTCTAGTAAAACAATGTTTGATCTTTTACTATTGGGAAAATTAACACAAAGACAGGAAACATGATTCTTGTTCTTAGTTATAATAATCTTCTACAATTAAGGTACAGAGTAAACAATTATGCAGTAAAATCAGTATACAGATATTAATCTAAATATAGTAGCTTTTACTTGTATAAAAAGTATTACTGTTTAAAATGTTCACAAACTCTAAACATAAGTATTTCCCTTTTATGAAAATTACGGGGCAAAAGTTCTTCAAACATTTGACAAACAAAGGTTCTAAAAATAAACAACTTTTGCTAGAAGGTAACACGATTAGTTGGAGATTCTTGAATAAATGCTGCACAATGCTTTTAAAGATTAATTGAGATAAAATTTATTTCGCCTTCTGTTTACAAAAGAAACTAACCTTTCAGTATTGAAAGAGGTCCATTTATAACAATTGACTTTCTAAAGAAAATGCTCTTGTTTGTTAATTCTCCTATAATTTGTGTTTTAGTCAAATTGCGAGAGTGGTTTCGTCCACCTATCTGAATGACTTAACAAGAAAACAGATTTACAAATTATTGTGATGTTGGGAACTAGAGCTTAACCTAGTAAACTATTTCAGCACTTCATCTGTCATTTCGCAATTCCGAAGGCAAGCCAGCCGCGTCGTCGGAACAAATGAGCGAATGATTAATTGTCGGAAACGCGTAATCCAATTTGGGCGACTGGGCGAGGGCGAGGACTAAGAAGGGGCGCACAAATCTACCAGGGCGAACAAGAACGTGGAGGAATGCAACGGCGCAAACAAATCTGATCACGCGGCGACCCCGCCTGTTATGGTGGTGAGCCACACCGCACGCGCGATAGTTAGCGAAGTTTAATTTATAGAGCAGGATTTACCTCTCGCTCGTAGTTAGCGTACACAGTCCAGTTTCGAGTGAAGAGGAAATGTGACCACAAAATTGCTTCCTTTTAATTGGAACTACCCATTTGACGCACGAGTGTTTTGGAATTAGATTTGTGTAATTAAGAGAGAAATGCCGAATTAAATCTCTTCGCTTTTAGTTTCTTTGATATTATGCCATAAAGTAAACAGTTTTGCAGATTTATGTAGGTGATCTTAAATAGTGCATAACGTTTGGCTCATGAATCTATATTAAAAATTTCCAGAGCGCGCAGAAATTGAAAGACAACTATACAGCCTCTGCTCATGTGAGAGGGGTTTTTGGTTTTGTTAGATGACCAGAAAGTTGAAAAAATACAACATTATGTAATAGTTTTCATTTTGATTAAAAAATGCAAATATTTTATTGGATATTTTTACTCGTAAGGCGGATACCGAGTTAATATTTACTATTAGTTCTTAACTACTTGGAACACAACTAACATCATGCGGCAGCAAAGTAGTAAGGAAGAGGTCACTCATCATTAAATGGCACAGCAATCATGATCATCTCTGTGAATACAGAACTGTTGTACTGTAAATCCGTGTATGCAATATAACGCTATTACAATTTTCCTGACAAATGTTTTGATAAATATTTAATTTATTGTAGTAATATATGAGAATTGTTTTTGGTTTATGGGCAGAAAACATGTTACTTTTTGCAAATTGCGTGATTTTTCTGCAGCGTAGTTGCTGCTGCAGGAAAAATTTTGCTAAAAGAAAATTTCAACAGCAAATGAAAATCGTCTTTATTTTTCTGAATACGTATAAAGTCTATCATTTTGTTAATAATGTACAGTATTTCAAAAAGTAGTTAGAAATATAAGAAAGTAATATGCGAAAATACCATTTTTAACACATCCAAAAGAACCAGACCGTAGTTTTTCACTGTACCAACGACACATCATCCATTCATTTATAAAAATCATCAAGCTCCAATCAGCCCAAAAATGAACCGACGTATCCATTATAATCCTCATATTGTTAGTATATCTTCTAATTGGTAGATTCAAAGCAACTAAGGTTGTAATCAAACTTCTTATTTTCAATAACAAAATATTTAATATTTAATTTTAACTTTAAGAAGAATACACTGATACGACAAAAGTAGTCACATCGAGAGATATTGTCGCAATAGCTACGAGGTTATTCAATATCTTCCATTTTTAATTGATAAATTCACTTCATTGGTATTCCAAGATAACTAGGAATCACACCAGAATATATTTTGTAGTTTCGGTACAGAATGTGCTTTTACTGATGAATAAAAACACAATCTTTCTTTTATTCATCTGAACGTAGAATTTTCAAACATCTTGAGAGACGAAAGTCACGGTGTAAATATGAGCCAGATCCTTGATATCATTCCATAAATTTTATTTTAGAAAAAGCCGTCCCAAAAGCAAAAACCCACTCGAGCATTCCATTCCATTCCCTCTTTCCTCCCAGACAAAATAAAATTCCTTTTAATTATATAACATTACTATGTACTATATAAATTCACAAACGTGATCCAAAAGAGATGAAAACATCTCGCACACGTACACACACACACAGAGTCACGAATCCTAGACCTCCTTTCCTTCCATTTAACTTCTTTTCTGTTCCTTCCTCTTCCCATAATCCCGTTATTTAGTGTTGAACTTTAAGACCTTTATTTATTTCTAGTACCTTATGTGACTCAGAACATCACTGATGTCACTTCACTGCCACTCACCAAGAGGTTCTTGGGTTGGAGCCTCAAAGGTGGCAGGATTTTGAACACTAGCTAGATAGCTATGTCGAGTTCAGCCGCTGTTCAGAGGAGAATTCTAGCGGCCGGCTGCTCTGATCGGTAATTTTACGTGTTTTTTTCGACCAATACCAGACGAACACCGGAGCAGTACCCTAACAAACGGATCACGGAGAACTCGCGATCTTTCTTTCCTCTTCCTCGACCTATCCTTACCGCTCACTTACATACCGCATACCCTACACTCACATGAGTCGGAAGACCAGTCGGAAGTTTAGAACTTGTCCCGGTTGTTTCCGTGCCCCGGCTCCTGGAAGATACCTGGTTGGGGAGAACCCCACAAGCCGACGTGTGGGCCATCAGCGGATGCCGGTATTCAGCTGGGGAAGGTGACCGCCACCTCCCGCGATAAAACATGCTTTAGACGTGCGGAACAACTCATCTTAGTAGTTGCCATGCCCGGCAACACAAATCAATCAATTATTTACTTATTTCTAAGACTCTCTACAACACGTGTTTATTCACCGAGACGGAGCCTTCGTATTCCTTGCCCACGGGCAAAGAAGAAGCTCCCGTGCACTGGATTTCGGTTCGTCCGCAGCCGCCTCTGAGCGCCGCCTTGGGAAAGGCGCCGAGGGCGCTCCGCTCCATTGGCTGGGAGCTCGCGCGCAAGAATGTCGCCCCGCCGCCCCGCCCCTCCTCTCCTCTCCCCGCCCCGCCCGCCCCGACCCCTCCGCGGCGCGGTGTCCGATGTCCAGGCCGCCCGCGTACAGTGAGCCACGCCTCTCAACATTGTGAAAGACTCCATCGGTTATCATTTGCAGGAAGATAGAATTGAATCCACTTCCACTGACTTGAGAGGTCAATATCTATAATCATTCCAACCACATAAGTAGCGTCATAGGAAAGTCGAATTCAGCTTTCGTCTGAAGGAGATTAGAATTCCAGTGGCCGCATGCTCTGATCGGTCGTTTTCGCCAAACAATACCATCTGAAATAATTGTAAACGTTGTCATTGCCAACAATAGTACTATTGTTGGCAATGACGTTTACAATTATTTCATGAAAAATGACAACGATAACGCACCACAACACCTATATAAATACCATCTGATCAACACGACGCGAATACTGGAGCAGTACCTCAATAAATGGACAATAGGCTTCGCACGATCTTTCCTTCTGAAACATTTTCCCCGCGTCTTTCTTTTTTGTACAGTTGAGAAATGAAGACTTTGTTCCTATTGTGGCTGTTCTCCTCTGGGGAGGTATTACCTGAAGGTGAAAAACCCTGCAACCCGACTTCTAGATCGTCGTCTGATCGCACGTTCTAGCGGCGGGGGAACAGCGCCATCTCCCGTCACAAAAGATGCACTTCACTCGTAGAACTAAATACCATAATACGTTGACGGGCGCGAAAACAAAATAACCAACCAATCGAAACTCTCAACTCACAAATGGGCTTAGGATAGAAAAACTGTTAGCAGCAGAAGGGGTGGTGATTGTGCCCACAGGGCAGTGCGTGCCCGGTGGTGGTTGGGGGGGGAGGGGGCTGCGTAGCTCAGGAGCCGTGAGAGCGGCGCCGCGCGGCGTGTCTGACAGGGCAGCGCGGGCGCCGGGAGGTCCTGGGATCGGCGCCGCTGTGGGAGAGCGCGTCAGCGGAACGCCCCCCCCCCCCCCCCCCCCGCTGGCCTGAACTCGAGACGCTGCCTCTCCGAAGGGCCACCACATTCCTCGGCGATACTCGTGCACTCGCACGCCCACGCCGTTCACCCGCAGGGCTGGTTTCGCGCGATCACGTAGCGTGAGAGAGATATTTACTTGGCTGTCCGGGTGACGCCGCGTCCATGGCGAAGGTGCCGACGTTTCGGTCGCCATGCGCGGAGATGTACTGTGCGACTTAACTCGTGCGCAGTACATCTCCGCGCATTACGCTCTGAGGAAGGTCGCAGAATGGCGACCGAAACGTTCGCACCTTCGCCATGGACGCGGCGTCACCCGGACAACCCAGTAAATACTGACTCCGGTCGCGGAAGCCTACGCTCTCACGTGCGAGATATGACTGCAGTGATTGCCACTCGTTGCGTTCGGTATGGTAAAATCACGCGAGACCAGAAGGAAAATAAAACAATTGAACTGATATTTCTATTTGTAATATTAATTGATGTAATTTTTATTATTATCATCAATGTCAACAAATATTATCTTACGGCAGATGTGAGGTAAGACACTGAAACAAATAACGTTGTGATAGTAATAAAATGATAAATAATTAGATTTATTTCAAAAATAAATTCAATCAATCATTCATGATCTATGGAATTAATAGTAGTATAACAGCTGGTCATGCAAATATAACATACTTCTTCATGAATTCAAATGTAGTATGTAATGATTAATTAGCAAATATTTTGTCTGATCTATTTAAAAATTGAATATTCATAGTTAATAAAAAAATTATAAACCGAACGTTAAAAAAAGAATCTGCACTTGTAGGTTGTACCTATTGTACGTCGTACATATGTTTCCGTCTGTTAATTCCTATTCAGACATTTTTGTAGTACTTCCCCCAGTCTTGCGGGCGAGTACTTAACGTTTCGGGCACAATGCATCAACTTCCCCTCCGCTCCGCAGCATAACGCGTAGTAAGGAATCTCCGCTCGCCATTGACGCGGCGCGGCCATAAAAGGAAGGAAGCGCTCGCCGCCGTTAAAAGGACAAACGAGCTCTTCGGGGCGCGCACCTGGCGAAGCCGCTTCCGCCAGCGATGCCGCCCCCGCGTCACTGCCCCCGCCCCACCGCCGCCCGCGTCGCCATCCCCGTCGCCGCCACCGCCGCCCCCACCGCCGCCGCCTCCGCACCCGCCTCCACCGCCATCTCCGCCACCGCTCTCGCCTCCACCGCCGCCTCCACCGCCGCCGCCTCCGCCACCGTCCCCTCCCCCCACCGCCGCCCCCACCCCCGCCGCCTCCGCCCCGCCGCTGCCCCCTCCCTCCGCTGCCACGGCCCCCGCCTCGCCTCTCGGCCTCCGCCCCGCCTCCTCGGCCCCCGCCTGACCCCCGCCTTTGGAGAATACACCACAGCCCAGGCCCCCGCCCCCGCCCCCGCCTCCTGCCAGGACCCCCAGCTCCGGCCGCCGCCCCCAGCCGGCGCAGTGAGACGCGCGGAGGCCGGCGCGTCACGGCGCAAGCACGCGCGAGCCGACGCATGGGCTCGAGCGCTCCGGAAGTCACACCTCGCTTCCGGTGGCGGGGGGCGGCGGGGGCGCGCCGGGCGGGGCGGATGTGCCCGTGACGACCCGCCCGCGCGTCCGCCCACGCCCGCGTTCCCGCCTGCTGCACGCGCGGCATCACGATGAAACGGCGCGGCGTGATCCGGCATGCGTCACGTTGCGATCTTGTGCAGACTTTTAAAGGAGTCGAAGCTTCATCAGCTTAGCACTGAGATCTCCCATACAATGGATAGTTTTGTCTTGTTAGCAATGACTACTAACTAAATTTATATTATTCCCTACATCAGTTACAGGGCAGAAGCTGTTACTAAGAAAATGAAAGAATCATGATTGTTCATCTATAACAATACAAACCACATACTTCAAAATTACTGAGATAATATTAATGAAATAAATTTAAAGCATTCGCAATTATATTAATTCTTACGTTATAAAAGAAAAGTAATACGTGCTCCCGAAGGTGTCTTCAGAGAAATGGGTATGAGGTGCATGGAGGCATTTTCCCTTTTACCTCATCCCTTGAAAACAGATGAAAATATGTTTCCAAATTTTTGAAAATAAAACAGATTAAAATATATGTTAAGATAATTATCGTTTCAAAATAATTCTGTGCTAATTTTATAAATTATATATAATAAAGTTTGTTAATTTATTTGTTACTATTAAAATTAAACTATTTAAAAAATAATAAAATATATTGGTTCCGAAGTTGACTTTTTCTAGTAAGTAAAAAAGAGTAAAATGACGCTTAGATGTTATATTTCAATTATATTTATGAATTAAAATTAAATGAATACAAATTAAAAGAAATGTATATATTAAATAGTTATTAATTCCATTAAAATTTGTGTTTCTTTAGTTTCTCAAAACGGCCTCCCCATACCTATTTTTTGAAACCATACATATTTTCTGAAACCACTCTCATGCAATGCAATGTGAAAAAAGAAAACATTTAACATTCCATATCCAAGACATTATAGGTTTTTCTTTAAATGAACATCTCTCAGATACGCAATCAAGAAGGCACGTTCAACAGTAAGCCTGTATGGCATATAGATTCTCCCGAGGAAAATAAGATCTCTGCGGATGAGAGCAAGTCAAGCTGGCGAGTTGCGTGACGTCGTAAATCTGCAGCTGCAACAGGACAGATAGACCCAGGAACGACCATCGCCGAAGAGAAATCAAATTTTGACGAATATACCTCTTGGGTCATTCAGTCTCGAAAGGTCTGCCTGGAGTGCTCAGCAGCAAATGATATTGCAAAAATGCAATAAATATAGTTTTAAAATGCGTCACACATTTTTGAAGGGAAAAAGAAACATTAATAAATAAAACATTTCATGTTTCATTTGACGATACGTATGTTTCTGAAATAGACTCATCTATTGGACAGTATCATTGGTTTTAATTTTAATTTTTAATTTGTTTCCTGCAAGAGCTGCATTTTGCTCAGCTAAGCTGAAAAGAGAGTTCGTGAAATGTCAGCATCCTTGGGTATGAAATACATATCATCTTTTTGGGGTAAAATTATGCGTAGCATGTGCACATTCATTATGAAATGGGTATGAAAAAATCAACGAAGAAATTTAGTTTGCACTCAGGAAACGGTTATTTTAATGAAAATGATTATTAATTACCACAATTTCTTTTGAAAAAATCATAATCATGGCATAATTTTTAATTATGTCATGAGTAGACTAGGATTTACACAATAAAATCAAAGCAGATATAGATAGATTGGCGTTATAAAGTCCTTGCAACGTTGTTCGCAAAGACGTTCGGCGAACTTGAATTTCTGCATCCAACGGACCCCACCGCAGAGATAGCCCGAGGGAGCCTCGTGCACGGAACGCAATAAAGCGCGATTCTCTCAGAGGTGGAGCAGACGGCAGAGGCGGAGGGAGGTGTGGCGAAGGAGGAGAGAGGGTGATACGAGGTTGGGGCGAGTAGAGAGAGAGTGAGGCGAGGGTGTGGTGAGGGTGGAGCGAGGATGGGGCAAGGGTGGGGCAAGGGTGGGGCAAGGGTGGGGCGAGGGTGGGGCGAGGGTGTGGAGAGGGTGTCGCTAGGGTGTGGAGAGGGTGTCGCTAGGGTGTGGAGAGGGTGGGGCGAGGGTGGGGCGAGGGTGGGACGGCGGTGGGGCGCCGGTGGGGCGAGGGTGGGGCGAGGGTGTGGAGAGGGTGAGGAGAGGGTGAGGACGAGGGTGAGGCGGGGTTGAAATGAGGGAAGAGTGAGGATGTTTCAAGGGTGGGGAAAGGGTTGGTGAGCGGTGGGGCAAGGATATGGTGATGGTATGGTGATAATGTGGATATGATGTATGGCAAGGTATGGGGACGAGGGTGTGGCGAGGATTAGACGGGGTTGGGGTGGGAATGACGGCGGGGGTGGCGGAGGCGGAAGCGCAGACAGGAGTGACACAGTGACAGTTTGGGAACAGACGAAGCGGGCAGTTGCGGTGGATTGCTGTTACTTCAGAAAACAGCACGGCCTAGATATTGAATTGAATGTTGAATGTAAGTGGATTCAACTTCAGGAGATCGCATCGTTTAGGTGATGGATGTACTACAGTATATAAAAGTGGGGTAGGGTTTGTAGAGCTGAAGATCACTTGAGCAGCTTTATTTTTCTACAAAACGTCACCCATAGATTGTATTGTATTGTATTTTTGCCGAAAATAAATCAATTTCTGGTATCCGAGACGTTCATTTTTATCCTTGTCTCTCCTTCTGTCTGTCCAAACATTCCTTGTCATCGGCGCTTGATTGTCTTAACACAAATTGGGTTTACTGGGAATTTTATTGATAAAGCAATTCTCGAAGCACGTGATTTCATGGACATTAATAAAAGCAAATCATTACATTTCCTACAGTCTCGATGCCTATGCCTTCGTCAATGCTTTCTATTTATCTACCCAATTACTACTACATCGTTTAAATATCAATATCTGCGATTATTTCTTATCTACATCCAATCTCTCACCAATGTGCTTCCCTTCAGTTTGCAAGGATTTTCTCTCTAACTTCTCTCGCAATTTTCTTTTCAAAATGTCAATGAATCGTTCATCTGCATTCAATTAAGACCAAACTAACCACTCTTCTTTAGAATTGAAAATCATTTAATTATGTTTTACTTGCTGGTTTGTACCTCCTTAAGAAAGGATTCTTCTTTCAAGGAGAGGAGACATAATTTATTACGACATGTGTTCGAAGTGATTTATTACAATATAAAGTTACCCAAACTTTATTAACCTGAATTATCAGAACCTTTGATCAGGTTTGTGCATGTCCTGATTATTGGACAAAAATGTGAGATCTAATTACAACTCCTTCATGAGCAATTATGTCGCAAAGAAAAAATGGTGACCTAGACATTCCTTGGCACTCAAAAATTATTTTCTACAGTCGCAATACCTAGACTTATGTATTAAAGGCAATTGGCAGGTTAGTGTTTCGACAACTATGACTAGATTGAAGAGATTTAAACAACCTGTACTTTATACTTTGTCATTCGGGGACGCTTAATTTCTAGTTTACTCGACTGCTTTTCACTACAACCTCTCTGTGAGTCGATCCGGATGGCAGAGATCGTTAATAAAATAGTGCCCTAGCGATGACACGATCGCGGGTTCGAGTCCCGCTTCGGGCATGGTTGTATTTGTGTTCGACCTTTCACCTCTTACCATCACCATATCATGTCATCCTCACAGTTACCATACCGTTAAATGCAACAGTAATCGCTAAACACCTAGATGTTGATGCGACCTTAAACAATAAAAAAAACTTCTGCGAATGCATCTCTACGTGACAGTTTCTGAGATAATGCACATTACAGTACACTTTTTGATTTGGTTCGGCACTCAATGCAAACTTCGATTAAAAGTCTGTGTTCAGGGGTGGAAATTACTTTAAACATTTCGTATGATACATGATATGTGCGGTGAATATACTGAAGAATGGTAACTCAGTAATTAAGCACATTCAGACCCTTTTTGTAATTGACTTTCTTTCTTCTCGTTGTATGAAAATAATATTCCTGAATTTTATCTATTGAGTTTTGACGCATCCTGTATACACCTCGCCCAACCCTCGCCTTAGAGACGGTACTTTCTCGAGCCGTCCCTCCTTCCCCTCAACACCCAACATCCAGGTGCTTAGTCGAGGTAAACGGTCGGGATATCGGCCGTCACTATCGCTGGGTTTACTTGAAAACCTACAGTCAATATTTACCCGCACTGGAATGGATGCTCGATCACGTGGTATGGAAGACGTATCAGACAAAATCAAGGGCTTGCAAGAAACTTCTTACGAGACGGGCGATTGAGCTGGAGCAGCGGAATCAGTGGGACAATGAGTAAAACGTGATATATTTCGGTACAGTCTTACAAGACAACCAATAATTCAACATAAATGCGTTGTAGATAGAAAGGAAATAATGTAACGTAATTTAAATAATATGGCAGAATTATGAATAAGTATTAATAATTAATATATTTGAAATCATAGGATATTAACACTTAAAATAATGTGTACATGATGATTGATTTATTTTCTTCTAAGAAGCAATCTCATCACATGTTGTTCACAATGCTAATTCTTGTATAAAAAGGGTTTACAAAAAGAAATGTGAATCAATCATATTTTCGTTGTTTTACGATTCTAATTAATATATGAAACATTACCAAAACAATAAAAGGATATAATAGGGCTGCAGTGCCACTGAACGCGGCTTAGCGGGCAATAGAGTGCGGTGGTGCAGAGCGGAGTATATTTGGGGAGGAGGTCGTAGTGGAGGGGCTCAGAGGACAGGGAGCCTATCGACTGACACTCAGCGCTCGAAAAGGCTCGAGCGAGGGAGAAGCGGGGAGGGGAGGGGAGGGGAGGGGAGGGGAGGGGCCGGCGGGAACGCATCGGGCGCCTGGTTCAACTCTCATGGCCGATTATTGAAATGGGTATCGAACCCGTGCCGAAGTGCCGCTCCGCCTCCGAGCCGCTCAAATCGACTCGACGCGACTCAAGTGGAGGCGTCCCCGCCCCCGCCCACGGCCAGCTTCCGCTTCCGCCCCTCCTCTGCTCGTTCTCCCCCCGCCGTATCTCCACGCCTACCCGTGCCTCATCCTTCGGGCGGTTATCTCTCGTCCCTGTCTCACTCCGACCTCTCCAACTGCCTGCAGTGTTCTTCCCGTCTCCCTCAGGACACCTCGTCGCCACACCCTCGTCTCGTCCCCGCCCCTCCCATCTCTGCTTCTGTCTGGTCAGAGCGCCCCTCCCTCACCCCCACACGTGCGAGTCCCGTCATCGCTCCCACGTCCCTTCGTCTACTTCTCATCTTCTTCTAACTCCTCACACTCGCCACATCCGCCACCCCTCATCCTCGCACTCTCCACCCCTTCCGTGATCACGCGCCGCTAGCTTGTCCTCGTTTCCATTCACGACCCGTCTTCGTCCCCGCCTCGCATTTTCTCACGCTCCTCTCGTCTCCGTCCTGCCTTCGCCCTCCTTCATTTTCGCACCCAATTTGCCTTCGCCCTCGTCCCGACTTTATCACTTCTTTACCGCCTCGCCTTCGTCACCGATCTGCCATTTTCTCACCTCGTTTTCTACCCGCCCTCACCCATACACGCCCTTCCTTCTTCCCCTCTTCCTCGCCTCTTCTTGTCTCACACCTTATCTTCATCCCCGCTTCCTTCTTCCTCGCCTCTTCTTCTCTCCCGCCCTCCCCGTCCCTCCTTCACCCCCGTTCCATTCTTCCCCACCTTCCCACCACCCCTATCCTGCTCTCTCCCCTGTGCCGACTCCGCTCCTGCGCCGCCATGACCCCAGCTTCCGCCCCTGCCTCCCCCCTCCCCCCACCCCCACTTCGCCCGCATGAGGCGCCGCGCCCCCCCCCCCAGCGATGTGTTGCGGGTTCGATCACGCGCCGCGTCACTTCAAAGGAGCCTTTCATTAGGGTAATGTGATAGCGCGCGACGTACTTCCTGAGATGAGGCTGCGGGGCCGTCCTCGATGCACTCACGTTACGTACACACATTACGCGACCTCGCGAAGAATTCGTTTTGGAGTCAACGGCCATACTTCTTGGTGAGCAGCACTTCGTTGCAACATTTCGTAATCAGCTTATGGCGGTTTTATGTCCCTTGCTAAAATGGAACTCTTTCCTCGTTTGCATTACAATATGAGCCGTTTTTGTCCACACAGGTACTCGAACACGCTCTTTCCGAAAAAAAAATGATTCAAAATTGCGAAGTTGATTTTAATAATAAATTACATTCACCGTTGAAAACTGAAAAATGAAAAAAAATGCACTGAAGCTAAGTAAACATTTTCAACTTCAATTCCATCACTTAATTAACAGAAATGAAACAAAAATATCAAGTAAATGATAATGATACAGCGTTCCTTGTTTGGCACTATTGCGAGGTATTGTTTAACTTAATGAACTCCTACATTCACCATGAATGTTTCTGTTAGAACTCAATAAACTGGCGTAACATTCCGTGCTCTGTGTTTTGCAGTTCTAGAAATGCTAATTTTACGAGAGAAAAGAAGAAGATACAAATTAAAAATAACTAATTTTCTCGTATCTTTTCCATTCGATATACGAAAAAAGATTAACCATGTTGATGTCAATTCAAAACAATAAAAAAAATTAAATTGTAAGACATTTAAGTAAGAAAAATACATTTCAAACTATAAATATTTGCTGAAATACCTAATGTATTCCCTCCTTAAGAAATATCCCAACTTAATCACTGAATTATTTTTCACCTATTCCACTGACGGAGGCTCCTCCTCTGCTACTAATTTATTGGAAAGTAGCTCAGGGGCTTGGGAACTGCAATTATTAAAAGGCATTGAAATTTAAGAAAAAAACACAAGGGGAAATAACTAATATGTGCAAACGTATTTTTGTTTTTAATTGTATTTTTAAAATTCTATTATATCTGCATTATAAACTGAATATATCTGCATATTATTTGTATTTTTTAAAATTCTATTATATCTGTTTGTATTTAGTAAACATTAAAAAATACGAATACATTTCAAACCCATAGTATATTCTTTAAAAATATGTATAACGAAGTAATTATACGTTACGCTAACAACTGGTGTCGTTCAGAGTTATATCGATGATCTTTTAAAAAATAATGCCGCATTAGCTTCAAAAACATTTTTATTTAATTGCACGTATACGCTTGTTTCTGTGTTAAAGCGTTACCTCTTCGTTACATACAAAACTTCATCCTCGTTTAACATAACCAGATGACTCACTGCTCTGCTCTGCTCTGTACTTTTTGAGCATTTTGTTTTTTCATCATAAACCAAACAGCTATTTCAACGCATGTTACTCAAAAGTTACCAAAGCAAGCTCATATACTTTTTCCCCCATAAATCAATATTAGACTTTTAGGCGCATTCTACTTCGTCTGTTTATTAAATCAACATACGGTTTGCTTCAAAAGGGTTCAAAAAGTTTATGTTTGCAACGGTTTTGTACTCGGGTACAATTCCTTTGTTTTTAGAGCTCTCGGCCGTGTGCCTTTGTTTGAATCAATAATATGCGACTCGGAATTCCATTACCCTCGTTCTATGTGCCAATCAGCACATGTGGTAGCACACGGCGTTTAATGTCACAAGATAAAGCTTTACCCGCAAAAGAGTAATGTAACTGCAACTAAAAATAGATCAACAACATGGAATACATTCAGTGCAATGTTATGTTCGTAATGAACTTTTAGGTTTTCTGTGTCAAATGTTAACTTACCTTTGTGGCCAGGTGATTCCAAAATAAAATGGAAGAGAAGCGAGAAAAAACGGAAATGAAAAAGCACCCATGAGTAATATGACTCATACCCGTCACTTGCATTCCTTTATTCGTACGTATACCAGTGTTTGCTAACATCACGGAGATTTGTGATGTTTCCAATCCATGCATAATCCGGCACATTGTGAGAAAGAAAATAATGGATTGTTTGACTTGGACAAAGCGAAATATTATATTTTTATAAATTATATTTTTTAGACATAAATGGAACTTAAATATCTAACACCATATTTCTGATTTTGATCCCTGAATGGATTCTGTTTAAGTCTTAGTTGCTATTTGTTGAACGTACAATATTAATATTCTCTAAATGTGAAGCAAAATTACTATAATGAAAAATGAAGTTCTCAACTTATAAATAATATTCGTTATATACGGGGTTATTATACATATTTTCGCTTCCAGGCGACCAAAGTAGGAGTTTTTAAAGCCACGGCCTGGTGTTGAGTAATTACGGATGTGTGATGGATGGCGAGTGGTGGGCGGTGGATTGCATGTGCATCGAGAAGCGAGTGCTAGGGCAACCAATGGACACGTGGTGCATAGACGGATTTATTCATATGAGCAACGGCAACACACTGACTCGCTCTCTCTCTCTTTTGACAGCAGCTAGCTTGTTTACCACCCAAACGCCAGACGCTCCAATCCCTTTCACGTCGTAAAATAACAGCGAACTCCAGAAGGGGTCCTGTGAAAACCCGTGTTTCGCTTGGGCGCACAGCACAAGTACGTAAACAGCAACTGGATTCGAACGTCGGACTCGGGATACGGAGAGCGTTCCGCACGCCACTGCATTTTTTATTCGCTGTCATAAATTGCCGAGAATTGGAGAGGAGGGGCTGGAAACGAAAAAGTTCCGAAGGCTTTCTCCAGTACCCTCGCTTTCTTACCGATCCAAGCAACTTATTTCTGATCTCTGAATCTACGTTGCCCTCAGTGAGACTGTGGAGCAAATAAAGTAAAATCCGACCGCCCCTTCTGCTAGAATCGACGACCCAGCTTTCGGCCTTCGCCCTTGATGTTGACGGTCTTTCACGTACACATACAACATACTTCCCTGTTTACTACTTTCCTTCGTCATTATTAACTGCGCTTCTATTCCGTTACCTTTATTGATTCCATATTGTCATGTGAGTCATTGCTTCTAACTTTGACTCAACTTGAATGGTACACATCTCCCTGTTTCTACAGGAGCTATTTCAAATTAGCCCACGAAGAGGCTATAATAAGTAGATTTTGTCACGTCACACTTTTCCTTATTCATCTTATTCATCTTCTTGCTTGTACGTATAATTTTTGCGTCACATTAATTTCCTTCATTTCGCTTCATGCGTTGACATATCATTTCAATTTTTTCATGGAAGACTCGAGTTAATCTATTGTCACAAATGTTCCTGTTATTTGCTCGTACCCTTTCACATCCACTTCACTTAACACGTGCTCGTTGCAACCACTGCATTTTTTCAGCTATTTCACACACATATTATTTATAAGATTCGTTGAATTGTATCAAACGAAATTCACGATTCATTTCTTTCAGTCAATCGTTCATGACGGTGAACGTAGTACCACGTTGTTTTTTTTTCCTTTTCGTAACAAAAAGGGGCGAGCTAAAGCAAACGGAAATGTATGTGACCCCGCGTTAGCTCGCCGACGCATGCCAGCGCTTGACTGCTGCTGCACTGACCTTTTCAGGCAGATGGCTGCGAAGGAAGAACGCGGCACGGCGCCTGCGGCAGCGAACACCGGAACGCCGGACGCGCTCCTAGAATGAGAAGAAAAGAAAACTGTGAAAATGCAGACCCATCAATGCCTCAAGGTTTGAGATACTTGGATTTAAACATAACAGCACTTGACGTAAATCAACTGTTACGGTATTATCCAATCGAGAGATTGAACGTCACAATAGCGATGTAACTGTAGAGACGTGTAAGCAGCCGATTGGAAGACACCGTAACAGTTGACGACCTGTCAAATGCAGCTCTATATAAATCGAAGTGTAGCCATATTTGTTTTTTCACAACTGATAATAGCACCCATGGCACTATTACCTACTACCTAAACATTTACTATTAAGGAGGTCGTAAGGGAAAAATGGGGTAAAAACAGATTTTCGGATTTTATTCCTATATTATTCCCCATAATGGTCTGTACATTCTACAGTAAATATTGCCTTTTCTGCCATACAGCTTTGCCATCTGTTCAACAACAAATATAAAATATCAAGCCACTCTGAAATGAATATGCTTTCGATACTACAATGTCACTCAGGATTACAATGATTGATGATCTATTTTTGCAGCCCTGTGACTATAAATTCCATCAGAGTGATTACATTTTCCACAAAAACAATTAAATTAAATTTATCGATATTCAAGGATTAGAACACTTTACATATAAAATTAATGAGAGCCGTTAAATCCATTTTAAAAATTGCTCTTTAAAATATATGGTGCGTTTTACAGTAATTCTCAGTAATTAACAAATAAAATCTTTACAATGATATTTTTATACTTTTTAATTTTCAAACTTTCGTTGTTCGAAATGACATATTGATACGTTATACATCACAATTTAATACCTCATTTTGTGGATTCATTTACCTACACATTCTTCGAAACAAACTTTATATTGTCACACACTGAAATATTTACAATTGCGTAGAATGTAAAATTCTTCTTGGTCATTGAGGTACATTTGGGTATAAAGAGGTATGAAGTCTACCAGTCTCCTGACGGCTGTATGAGGAAACGTTTTATAATGACGTGTGAATTTTAAAAAAATAGTTTACTTTTACTCCTTGACAAAATTACACATTGAATTTGTACGAGTATGATGTTGATCTTTAATAACGATTTGACGCCCAATACAAAACTTTCGTGATTGCCGAACAGGTGTTTAAGCACTTACTATTTGGCATTACAATATGACTTCGCTTTCAAAACAGTATCTGTTCCTTATTCCGATACTGGCAAACAATTAACTGAATAAATGAATGCCTTCATACCGATGCATGAAGTCTTAGTGTCTCTAGCTGCTAAGGTTTGATTTGTGAGATGAAGCAGGAAGTCCACATGAAATGGAAAACTAACGAAACTGAACCGAAAAAACTGAACGAAACAACGTACGTCTGATCGTAGACGAGTTACAGATTCCAGCAGAAACACACTGCAAAGGATGGCTTCGAAATCAGAACGAAGGGAGAGCTACACATGATTAAAGTAACATCAGAATACATGATACGAGAAATTCCATACGTCGGTGAATAGCAACACTTCGAAAGTAGTGCAGAAGCAACGGCTTTGAAGGCCAACTTAGAAAGTTGACGTTGACTTTGACTTTGACTTTGACTTTGACTTTGGGGGGGGGGTAATATAGTTCTGGGAAAGTAAACTAGGAGTCTGGAATGTTCCAAAGGCCGGGGGGGGGGGCGAGTTCTGAGTTCCAAAAGGGGCGTCGCTCGCCGAGAGTGTATTGCGCAGAGAGGAAGCAAGGTCAAGAAGAAGAGCAGACGTGGGGGGGCACGGAGAGGAGGAGGTACGTGCGGCAATGGCAGCATTCCGAGGCCAGAAACTACTTGCAGTGGCAAGAACTTGCCGAGAAGGGGTCGAAATGGCAGTTGATTAGAAGTTGTAGTGCAGAGCGAGAGGGGATGGAGACAAGCCGAAAGAGAGGGAAACGTCTGAGATTTATTGATGTCGGAGATGATGGTTGAAAAACAGTGAATTAGTAATGAGTACTGAGAAGAGTGGGGGATGTTGAAGGCAGGAACGAGGCGGCCTTGAAGGGAATGGATGGTGCGAAGGCAGAGACCATGTGGGTTAGAACGGGAGCAGGCAGACAGGCGAGAAGAGAAATCGGAGAGGGAGTGGTGAAGCTCGAGCTAACCGGAAATAGATAATGATAAGGATGGAGCTATGTGAGGTGGGAGGGGGATATTACAAGGGGAAGCTGGAACGACACGAGGTAGAAAAATGAGGATGAGGCTGGAGCCGTGTGGGAAGAAGGGACACTGCATGGCGAGGGAGTGGCGGAGGTGGAGCAACATGAAGTGAAATGAGGATGAGGACGGAGCTATGTTGGACATGTGATGGATATTGCGCTACGGGGGAGTGGTGAAGCTGGAACGACGTGACGTGGAATAAGGAAGAGGGAAGAGGGAAGAGGGAGGATCATTGCATGTGAGGGACGTATCAAAGCTGGAGCGACACCGGCTACAATGAAGATGAGACTGGAGCTATGTGAGACGGGAGAGGGATATTGTGTTATGGGGACCGAGCTGGAGCGATGAGGAGCGGAATGAGGATGCGGCTCCAGCGACGTAAAGAGGGAGGACATTGCATGGAAAGAGAACGGCGGAGTTGGAGCGCCATGGGGTGCGATGAGGATAAAACTGGAGCTATGTGGCATATGATACAGATGTTGCGTGACAGGGGAGTGGAATTGGAACGACATGGATGAGTGGGAGCTTGAACTGGGATGGGTACGGCGTGATGACAGAGTGAGGTGGGGCAGAAAGGGGCGGGGATGGGCGGGAGGAGCGTGAAGAGGCGCGAAGGGCGGAGACGAACGCGGAGGAGCCTAGAATGGCGGGGAGGGGCAAGGAAGGGCGAAGAGGGGAGGGCCGGGACGTGCGGGGAGGGGCGGACGGGGGCAGGAGGAGCGGGTGGGGCAGAAAGGGGCGGGGATGGGCGCAAGGAGCGGGCAATGGCGGGAAGGGCGGGAAAGACCTGGGAGGAGGACCGAGGAGCGGGGAGTGGCGGGGAGGGGCAGAAAGGGCTGGGAGGGGTGGGAGGGGAGGGCGGAGAGGGACAGTGAGGGGAGGGGAGGAGCGGGGAGGGAAGGAGTGAGAGTGATGGTAAGGTTGGTGAGAGACGGGGAGGAGCGGGGACGAGCGCCGAGGACCGGTGAGTGGCGGGGAGGAGCAGAAAGAGCGGGGACGTGCGGGGAGGGGAGGAGCGAGGAGGGGAGGGGAGGGGAGGAGCGGGGTGGGAAGTGGCGGTAAGGGTAGTGAGGGACGGGGAGGAGCGGAGAGGAATGGAGAGGGGCGGGGAGAGGCGGAGTTGGCAGCAGAGGGGCGGGGCTGGCGGCGCGTGATAGATCGAGTGGGGAGGAGATTACATCGCTACGAGTGCATACGAGTCCGGCCGGGCGCCAGACGCTGTAATCCCAGCGACGCGCGAGGGGATATTTCAGCGAAAGCGAGGGGGGTCGTTTGTCCTCACGGCCATCTCTGCTCTTTTCTATCTCTTTCACTGCCCCTGATTCTCCTCGAAGAAGGCCACAGGAAATGCATCTTTATGAAGCTACGAGAATTGTTAATGCGCGAACAGAGATTGTCAAGTGTCGAGAGGAACGAATTACCACTTTGTGGTTAGATGTCTCATTTCAAATTTTCGCTTTGAATTTAATATCACTCGAAATAGTTTGCATTATTTCGAAAACAAGATAAAATGCGCGGCGAGATATAGTATGAAATATTTCCTTACGCACTGTACATGTACCAGAGTTGTTAAAAGATGTATGATATGCTAACTGATAAAAATTGAACAACGCAAATTGTCAAAGAACTATTTGTTTAATAAAATATAATGTTATTTACACGAATAAGATAGCTATTTCATAGCTCACAGAAACAATACGGTGTTTAACACAATTTAATGCAAGATGTTTCAAATTTATGCATAACATTTTCAGTATAAACAGCCTTCCAAGAATCCCTCAATACAGCCCTAAACATTAGAAGAGCCCTAAAATTACCGTTGATAGAAACCGGCTTATACCTGTTCCATCGTCCTTATGAGAAACACGACTCACGCAGACACAGCATATTCCACGTGATCCCTTGACAGCATGTCAACCATTCTTTCGGCAGTGTAAAGACAATCCGCTCTATACTAGATAAAACTCAAAATTCAGAGAAGAAAACCGCCTTAAGGAGAAGAAAACCGCCGTAGTCTAAATGTTCTGTACTATAATCTACCTTAAAATCCTCCAAAGACAAATGTCAAACGAGAAATAATAAATTAAACTAGTGGTGCTAAAACAGCACGTACTTGTTCGCCCGAAATTTCACGCAAAGTTACGCGAAACGCAATAAAATGTTCGACAAATTATACACGACCTTATTACAAAACCTATCTCCAATGAGCAGATTTCATTAGGGAAAAATATCTATCTTCATAATTGTAGTTGTAGAAATACACCGAAAAAAGAAGAATTTTTGGTATTTTCGAAAACGCAGGATTTCTAATGAACATGAGAACTGCTTCACTTGCTGAAGCGTTCTTCACACTATCTAACAACAAAATTTAATCAAAGACGATGGATCCTTTTCTGAAGTATCCCCAAAACTAAAATATCAATTTTTCACACAAGGGACCATGACATAAGCCAGATAGAATGGGGAATATCAATTTTGGACAAAATATGCTGATCGGTTTAGCTGCTAGCGTTGTTCACATCCGGACAGATGGGCAGAAGAACAGGTGGACGGACAGACACAAGTTTTGTCATCATTCGAGTTTTCGGTATCAAGGACTTGGATTCTGCCTACACCACGAGATAGATGGGTTTGCTGAATTTAACAGCTGGATTTACCCATTTGTTCGTTTAAGAGTTTTTCTGCCGAAAATTCGCCGTTTTTCGAATAGCTTTCTCTGTTCTCGATAGGGAGAAAGTAAAAAACCGACACACGCAGACCCAACAGATACCCTGTGACAGAGTGTAAACCCTCTCCTCAAATTGACAGAGCAAAGGCAATTATGCGATTTACAATCAATATATTTTGATATAATGGAATTATCTTGAGTTTCAATCATTACTAAAACATCATTTAAATTGCCAACGTTTCGGCTTTTATTAATCCTTATATGTTGATTAGTTTGCATACTATTTCATATAACGTTGAGCACACTACGTGTCCAAACGAAAGTCACCCCCGCATGGAGCAGGTCCCGAACGGGTGGCTATCGGCGCCGCCATCTTGCGTGAGGCGGCGAGTGGGCTTCGTGCGGCGGTGGACACGACATCGCTTCTCTCCTTACGACACCGCAGTTGCCCTCGAGAAACAAACGAAGGCGGGAGGGCCGCACGGCAGCCCCACGGCGAAGGGCTTCCCCCACCCCCACCCACCCGGGGCAGCGGGCGCCTTCATCAGGCAGGCCAGCGAATCCGTGGAAGACAGCAACTCGAAAGTTCGCAAGAGCCGACGCGCCGGTGCTCGCAGTCACGAAATTAGTCTTTGTTCGAGAAACCCTGCGCCGTTATTAAATCTTTGGAAAAATATGAATAATATACTTGCATACGCTTACAGGTAAGATGAGTTCCAAGAAAGGAAAGGACTTCGAAGGATCGTAAAAATAATTTAGAGATAACATTTATGGAAGCTCTAGGAGACATAAAACCGTACGAACAAGTTAGTACTGTGCTTCGAAATGTTTGTTGTGGATCGCAATGCTTCAAATCAAAATATAAGATTCACCTTTTCTAATATTTGATATCCATCTGAGATTTTAAATTTAACATATGAAATTGTCATTAATATTTTCATATTTCGATGTTATTAAATGGAATTCCTTTTAAATGTTATGTGAGAGTTTTCAATGCCAACAAGAGTCTTTAATGTAATATCGCCGCCTTTACATCGAAAATTAATTAAATTTGTATCAAACCAATTTTTAAAATGAAATGAGATAACTTAATTTCATTTCAACATATATTTATTTAAATAAAATGAAAAAAACTTGGGGATCTCTTTCAAGCGAGAGGTTTCTTGTGACTGTAAAAATGATAATGCGGAAATGTATAATCTTAAACTGTGTTTAAGAAACGTTCATGTTGTAAATAACAAGCTTTGAGGTGAAGGGATACTTTAGGTGCTCTTTATAGAGCAAGAGTGTCAAAGGCGACATTAACTAAACGTGACCCGTTAAACTCCCGTGTTTCAGCGTCATGAAGTAACAGAAAGTGTTTTTGAGCAATCAACATCACAATGTTATGTTGGTCTGTCATTGCATTTTAGACAACTTGTGTACTTCTGACTGAATTTACAGCTAAATATTATTTTTTGGAAATCTCACAGTAAACACGACGAAACTCTTTCGATAATTCAGCATTGAGTGAATTTAATTGCATATTTTATTTAACAATTAGATTCATATTAAAATTAGGAAATACAAAACTAATTTAATAAATATTTATTATTATCATTATTATTATTATCATTATTATTATTATTATTATTATTATTATTATCGTAGATGTCTATAAACTTGGGTCTGTCGCATACATTCCAGTTTCCGGTCCATATGTTGTCCAATACATCTTTGACCACCTTCTGTTAAAAAAACGGCAATCTAATCAAACGAAGGCACGAGTTTGAATATAAAATACGTTTCATCCTTGGAGACCAATCACAAGTTTCATCCTTGGGGTACTCCCTGTAGGATCCCAACACATCACACAAAACCTTTCGCCCGCTCATCCCGCACGTTCCCGAAAGACGCCGCTATGAACACAGGATCTTCTCCTAGAAACAGCGCAAAGATCACCGCAGCCCAACTTACGCGCGCAAGGAAGCTGAGCGAGAGGGAAGCGGGAAATCCGCGGGACGTGACCTGCGACTCGCGCGGGGGTTACGAGCGTGCGCCACTTGTTTGCGTTTCATATCGCGTGCGCGCCGCGCCAGACTCGTTCAAATTGCCACGTGATCTCTCGCGTCGGCAGCTGGAGTGATTGAGGGAGCACGGGGCGGACGAGGAGTGTCGAGAGACGGACGAGGGAGGAGAGAAGGGAGGAATGTGAAAATAGAAACCAGTTTATTATTAATGTGTGAGAAAAAGAAAAGATTTTGGTTAAATAATTGTTGTAGTTAATTATTCTTTATTATTAATTGCGTATTAAGGAATTTAGAATCGTAAATTATTTATTCTTTATAATGATTGCAACAATTATTCCGCAATAAAGAAAGTATTCATGAAACCTGAATCTCGTATAATTAGTTGGAAGTGTAATTGAAATATTTGAAGTATAAAAAAATCGATTTTCTTTAAATCTTACTTCAAGAGGATAATAAAGAAAACAAGAACCAATAACTAATTTTAGAGATGATAGAAAGAAAGAAAAAAGAAGGGAGGGAATAACGAAGGAAAGAAGACATTGGTACACTATTTTCCAGGGAAAGCAACTAAACCACAAGAATATGATCTTCAGGAAACACTCCCTATGATTGCCTCTCGCTGGGGGTCTGCAGTGCATCGTCGCTTCTCCGAGAAGACTAACTAAAGTGCTGAACGCGTCTTCGGAGGCCGTGTCCACCCTGTCCAGCCCCATTCTCGGACATCCCCACTCCCTTCCCGCACCCAATAACTAGCGGGTCGCCGCAGGGCCTGGGGCGCCAGACGCGCTTAGCCTCCTCTCAGGCGTGTGGTGACCGCCTTCGCAGGCTCCTGCCCTAATGGAAGGGCTGAGGGCCTCCTCGTCTTGGCCTGCCTCTTGCCCCGTTCCAGTGCCGCTCCTGCCGCCTCCACGTTACCTCTTCCTCCCAATTGATTGATTGATTGTTAGTGATTCCAGGCGGGACTGCCGAGGTCATTGGTCCCGTAAGTGTAGTGCATATTTTGCCCGGGAGGTAGCGGAGATCCTCCTCCGCAGCTTTACAAGATCCAGTGCCGGTCCACCCTAGGCTAAAAGGGTTTCTCTCAACCAGGTATTTCCCACCAGTATGGCACCGCCACAGACGCTACAAGCTCTAAGGTCCCCACTGATGTGTGGTAGTCAGTGTATGTCAAGAGGAAGGAAAGATCACGCGTAGTCCGTGACCCGTTTGTTACGGTTCTGCTCCGTCATTCGCAAGGTATTTATCGAAAAAAGCATGAAAAGTACTGATCATAGCAGTCGACAGTTGGAATCTTCCTTCGGACAGCGTTTGAATTCGATTGCGTAGGCTTTCGTGGCCGGAGTTTGTATTGTCTAGGCCAACTGGGATGAGCCGCGTCTCCGTCGTGGTGGCTGCCGTTTCGGCCAACACGTGGCCTCGCAGTACGTCGCTCTGAGGAAGGCCACAACATGTTGACCGACACGTCAGTCACCACGACAGAGACGCAGCTCATCATCCCGGATAGCAGCGGCTGAATTCGTCCTAGCTATGTAGACAGTGTAGAAAATTCTGCCGGTGTCGAGACTCCACTGTTTGGTAACCGACGCCGTTCCTACCCCGCCCGGTTCCCGCCCGGCTTCCGCCCGGCCTCCGCCCGGCCCCCCGCCTGGCCGGCACGCCCGGCCCCCACCGTGCCACCACCCGACCCCGCCCGGGCCCGTCCCCTTCTCCGCCCCGTCACCCCGCCCCCCACTACCGCCCCGTCCTAAACCGTCCCCACCTCGCCCCGTCCCCGCCCCGTCCCCGCCTCGTCCCCGCCCCGTCCCCGCCCCTTCCTCGTCCCGCCCCGTCCCCGCCCCGTCCCCGCCCCGTCCCCGCCCCGTCCCCGCCCCGACCCCGCCCCGTCCCCTCCCCGTCCCCGCCCCTTCCTCGTCCCGCCCCGTCCCCGCCCCGTCCCCGCCCCGTCTCCGCCCCGTCCCCGACCCGTCCCCGCCCCGTCCCCGCCCCGTCCCCGCCCCTTCCTCGTCCCGCCCCCCTCCCCGCCCCGTCCCCGCCCCGTCCCCGCCCCATCCCCGCCCCATCCCCGCCCCGTCCCCGACCCGTCCCCGACCCGTCCCCGACCCGTCCCCGACCCGTCCCCGACCCGTCCCCGACCCGTCCCCGACCCGTCCCCGACCCGTCCCCGACCCGTCCCCGACCCGTCCCCGACCCGTCCCCGACCCGTCCCCGACCCGTCCCCGACCCGTCCCCGACCCGTCCCCGGCCCGTCCCCGGCCCGTCCCCGGCCCGTCCCCGACCCGTCCCCGGCCCGTCCCCGACCCGTCCCCGCCCGGCTCAGAGCTCAGCCGTTCCCCGCGGGAGGCGCGCGTCACTTGCCGGCCGCCCACGCGCCCTGTGCCGCGCCGAGCCAATACGCTAAGTGCTGCTGGCGGCGGTGGGGGCGGGGGCGGGGGCGGCCGCGCGCGCGGCCCCTGGAGGAACACATCCGCCGAAGACGGCCCCGCAAGCTCGCGCGCCACTTCATTCCATCTCGTTGCGGCGCGGCCTCGCTTCGCTCCCTCAATAACACCAGTCATTTTAAATGCGTCTGGAACGCTTGCTCTGACAAAGGCCAGAGCGAGGCGTGTTTCATGGGGTCGTATGTTCTGAAAATTTTCTTGCCTCCAGCCTGTGACTGTATTTTTGAAAGTAACTTCTTACTCTTTGGTGGCCTCTCGGATGGCTCATGGACAGCGTGCTTTCCGTGATGGGGTTCCGGGTTCGATTCTCGGTGGGAGCAAAAATAGAGCTGTAGCTTTCAATTACTATCGTATTAGTTTTTAAAGTTGTGTGACGAAATAAAAGGTCTGACAGGCCGTGTATGCTAGATGCGGTGAAGAGTATACGGCGTACTCGCAAAATGTCTCCCTTAAGCTCAGGAGTGGGTAATAAATAAAAACACAGTCCAGACCTTTGGCAGTGCGACACGTCGGATTAATCCCACCCCAAAATGTTTCGTAAGAACTGTAGTCATCCAAGGAACAAAGAACTTCAGAGAACTGTAACATTCGTCACGTCACGGCCTAACGATGCGTCATCAGATACCGACATAATAGAAATCATTATTCAACATTCGAAGTCATTCAAGTTGCTTTTGTAACGTTTCATTTGTATGAATCCTGAATTTTTCTAGATAAAAATAATACATAATTAATATAAAGAGATTTCTTTTGACAATAATAATTCATTAAAATGTTTTTTATTGATCAAATCAATATAAATGTGCTTGAATTTTGCGCGAAGATAAATAGGAACCACAAGAACACAGACAGCAAAATTAAACACGATGTCACGAAGATAAGCTTATTCCAGAAACGTTTCCCCTTTATTTGTCAAATTCGAAGTAATGCTTATTCTGACAAAATGGTACGTGAAACGTCATACATGGAATTCCTCTGTTTTCAGCTACAATTGCAATTTATTGTAAGAATTACTGCGGGTCGTACTTGAAATAACCTATAAATCTGCGCTACAAATTTCATCAAAGTAGTTGGATGGGGGAGTCGAGCAAAGTGGACTGGCTTGTGAAATAATGAAACTTCAACTCCTCCCAAACATTCCAACCATAGCCCATTAATTAGATTAATTTCGAAGGACCACCCAGATTCCTGTAAAGAGAGAACAGGTTGTAACCACTCTTGCAGATCTGGGACTGCAAGGATAGAGGAGGAAGGAGAGTGCTTGTTACCATGAAAGATGTGGATTGAATCATATAAACATATATTCTAAAAATAAAATACATAAAAATACATCTTAAGCTATACGGGGAGAAGGAACAAAGGGTTGCAACATACAAAATCACAATGTAAATACAATATTAGTGCGGTAGCACAGAACTTGCTCCTCTTGCATCTTGCTGAAGTTGGTGTGGCTGCGGGCGGCTAGCTAGGCCAGGCCCGACAGAGGCAGATGCAGTTCGGGGAATTGTGGGTGCCGTAAGTAGCACCAGAGAGAACACGAAATACCAGTTAGACATATAATGTCGGCAACACAACTTGTAGAATAGTTACACAGGCGCCACGTGGACGTGAATACAAAATTAGCTGAACACGTGGCAGTAGTACAGTTTGCAGAATAATTAAATCACAGGCGCCACACAGACGTGAATACAAAGTTAGCTAAACACGTGGCAGTAGTACAGTTTGCAGAATAGTTAAATCACAGGCGCCACACAGACGTAAATACAAAATTAGCTGAGCACGTGGCGAGCAACAGCTTGTAGAATAGTTAATCATGCAGCACATAACGTGAACACATGGCAAGCAGTAGTTTGTTGAATAGTTAATTATATGCAACACATGAATCGTGAGCATAAGGTGCAATTGAGCACGTAGCAAGTAGTAGAGGCGCAATAGTCACCAGTAGCAGCATTGAGTGTAGACGGCAAGAATGGCCGCCAAGTTGAGGCAGTACCATGGGTAGCGTGGGGCCCAGGTGATGACGCCAGGAGAGCGGCGCCGCCCGTCTGCAGAGTTGCAAACTCGGACGAGCACGGAGAGACTGCTGCGAGGAGAGCAGCATGGAGTATATCTGCCCATGAGAAGCGACAGAGCAATACTAATTGTTCACGCCACTAGCAGAGCGGCGCGGAGCACGTCTGCTCGACATGGAGGCCAGACGAGAACAGAATTGTTCACGCCGCTAGCAGAGCGGCGCCGAGACCCATCCGTACAGTTAGGCGATCGGACGAGAACAGAACAGCCTGGCGGTTGGCAGTATCTTGCAAGCGTGGAGCTCAGTGTTGCGTCATGTGACGTAAGTGGGAATTTTCTAGGAATGCCAGCTGCACGGTTGCTGCCGTGCGGTGGTGGGGGAGGCCTAGGCACGTGGCGGTCGAAGATTCTGGAAGCTCATACAAAGGAGAGCGGGGCGCTGGCGCCAGCGCTGCTTGCAGACACCGGCAGGGGGCCAGCCCCCACCCTCCGGCGACACGCCTCAGGGAGGGGGGGGCGCTGGCGGCGGTGGCCCGCGCGCGGCGCGCGCCGCGGTGGTCGCGGGCAACTCCAGCCGCAAGCGAAGGCAGGCGAGTGCTGAGAGCCGGTGCCCTCTGGTGGCAGGAGGAGAGATTAATACGAAGCATCGGCGTGGAGGGGCGGCGGAGGCCGACCGTTGGCATGTAGCGTCTTGCAAGCGTGATGTAACTGGGGAGTTCTGAGAAGATAGTAACAGACACACACAGGCGCGCGAGCGTCGGCGGCGAGGCAACGGTTGCCACACGTGCCGTGTGACGGAGTTCGTTGTTGCGAGTGGAAAATTCTGGGAATTTTGTGCACAGCTGCGCTTGGCAGTTGAGCAACGTTGTGGCGTGAGGGGATTGCTAAGAAATGAGGCTCCACCGCACGTGGCATTCTGAAAGCTTAGTTGGTAATACAGATTCTGAGAAGTGGGCCGCTGCCGTGCAGAAGCCTCAGAGATATGCGTCTTGAATAAAATATAAAATATATAATTACGAAATAAAATAGCTTGCACTGACAGTAGTTAACCGCATCAAAGTTTCATATTTCCTATGCAATGTTCTGAGCAGGCATTTCATAAATACAATATTAAAGTACACTACATCGTTAAAGGAAGAATTGTCCGCTTTGGTAAAAAAACTACGCACATCGGTTAACATTGATAAATATTCATTTGGAGTTATAATTGACTTACAATTTAAACTCATACAAAAATACTTTCTGAAAAAGAAAATGCTATCACGAGTTCCCATCGATATTTTCCAGATTGCGATTTTATTTCATATTCTTTAACCTTTTAATAACTTTAAACAAACTTTTTACTTGCATGCTTTACACATGAACCTGAGGAGGAAAAAGAAATACAAATGCTACGACGTAGGGGATTTTACTTAACGAGAAGTTTGATGTACTGCTTAATCTTATTCCGCTCGCATAGAAGTATTATCAAGAAAGAAGAAAGTAGGAACTGAAATAAATTGACATCTCATTTCATAATTTGTATTGTAACTATTCAGTGAAAGATGTAACAATGCTTTACATTTCCGAACATTACACAAAGAGACTTTTACAAGTGGTTACCACACGCCTTTGCATAAACTAACACATTTATTTACTCGCAAATTGGATGTCAAACACTCAAGATTCATCAAACAATCAGCGAAAAACTAGGCAAATTCTAGGAACGTTCTCCACAACCGCTCGCCAGCTTGTACAGCAGATGTTTCGATGCGAAGCAGAAGCGGTGCAAAACAAGGCGAGCGGGCCGTGCCTGGAAGCGGGCGACTAACGCGCGGGCCATTCAGGGCGGCCACCGCGCTCCGGCGAGGGTTTTGTCCCGACGGCGGAGCAGAGAGGAGCGGGCAATGGACGGGCCGGCGACGCACCGACTTGCCAAGAGAGAAGGGCAACGAGCGAGAAAGAAGGGTCAAGGCCACGTGGAACGGGAAGAGTCGGTGATGAAGGTGGAGGCCGGCACGGCTAGTGGAAGCAGAGGAAGAAATCCCATGTAGTACAAGCAATTAATGCAAGTTTACCACAATATCTCTAAAACATAATCGTTTTATTGTAGACGAAATATTCAAAGTTAAAATAAACAATTCAGTTTCATCATTAAGGGGCCGTCCATAAATTACGTAACGCAATCTTGGAGTATTTTGAATGCCCCCTCTCCCTCCTGTAATGCGCCTTGAACCCTCCTCTGATTTACGTAACACTTGTAACAAAGATTCAATCAATATATCATTAATGAAAAACATTTTTATTTATTATAACAATGTATAGAATATAACTTCTTTTTAATTTAACTTGTTAATATGGTAATATTTTACTCGTCGTATAAACTTAATGTAAGGAATTATTTCAGCAAATGTTGAAAGATTTAAAAAATTAATAACAGCATTACGTACTACTAAACTATGACCCCCTACCCCAATGTAACGCAGCGTAACGCCACCTCAAACCCCTCCCCCCTCTTCAGTGTTACGTAGTTTATGGACGACCTCTAAATCCCGTTTTTAACTAGAACCCTTTAATGTTTCAGTCTCTCATAAACAAACTGTATAATTTATTAAGTAAATATATACAAGGCAGTGAAATAATTTTGAGATGTGGCGTGGATGAGCCAGCATGAGATAAGGAGGAAGCGGGAAGAAAGCGTCATATAGAGAAATTACATTTAGAGTAAGATATTACATGATATCGAATGGTGTGAAAGTGGTAAAAAAAGCGGACAGGGCACGGTGATAAACGACGGAGATGGGAGTGAGATCATAGGACCACTAGCGGTTGTGGAGATCGACATAGCGAGAATTTACGCAGGATAAAGAATTTACGAAAGATGAATTTGCGGCATCATAAAGCGTCACATAAGACACAAGATGTATGTTGTCTCTTCCGACTCACCAGGCAAATTTCGCTAGACTCCTTTCACCATCCGGCGAAGAAAGAAGGTATCACATGGAGAACGAAACAATAAATCTACAACATGGGACAGCCAGCTTTACTTCCCCACAGAAGGAACACATACGAAGAAATTTTTCGCCCACCCAGTTTATCCGAGTATACCCGCGAAGTAAAGTACATAAATATTTAGGCACAACGTCTGACCGTTACACCATCGAGGTAATAGCGTTGTCATTGGGCTAGCCGGCGATAGAGGGGGGAGGGGGGCGTGTTGTCAAGATGTAGGGGAAAGCAAGAGAAGGTAGAAAGCGAAAGCAGTACTGCGGCGGTGACGGAGTCTGGCGTATAGGTCCTCCACGCGGTGGTGGGCGTGGCGACTGGACCGTTCCGCGGATCCAACGCAAGCTTTTTAAGATGCGCGGGCAGGCGCGCGGCCGCGGCGGGGTGGGAGGGGCGGGCTGGGTGAGGCGGGCGTGCGGGGCGGGGTGGGCGGGGCGGGCCGGAGCGGGGAGGGGTGGGCGCGGTGGGCTGGATCGCTGCACGGTGGGCGGGGCGGGAAGGGCCGGGGGGAAGGGGCGGGGCGTGGTGGGAGGGGCGGGGGCGGGGCGGAGAGGGCGGGGCCGGGAGGCATGCTGCGTCGGAATCCGAGCCGGCAGCTACTTTAGGCCGCATTAGCCCGGCGGGTGTCCGCAGCAAAACCCCCGCGGCGTGCAAGCCAACTGATTAAAATGCGCGGCGGGCAGCGGTGGTGGCGGTGGCGGGGTCGGGCGGCAGGAGGTGAGCGCAAGAAACAGGCGGTCCAGCCGGCGTAGGGCGCGGAGGGGCACGAGGCGGGGAGGCCGGTGTAGAACAGGGTGCTCGCTGTGGCTGTGGCGGATAATAGGCCTCGACCGCCAACGCACAGGAAGCAGAAATGTGAATAGCGGGATGTCGGAGGATGTGGGGACGAAACTGTTTGAACTGTCGTGTGT
The DNA here is from genome assembly GCA_038098605.1 of Gryllus longicercus. Classification (NCBI taxonomy): domain Eukaryota; kingdom Metazoa; phylum Arthropoda; class Insecta; order Orthoptera; family Gryllidae; genus Gryllus; species Gryllus longicercus. The sequence continues at coordinate 1,628,273 of JAZDUA010000327.1, read as the reverse complement.
GAGTGACTGAGAGAGAGAGAGAGAGAGAGAGAGAGAGAGAGAGAGAGAGAGAGAGAGAGAGAGAGAGAGAGATGGATATGGTAAATAAAAAGGAAGAACGACCGTATTCGTCAGGAGCAAACAGTGTGGAAGTTGGAACTTACGATGTGTAGCAAGATAGAAAAGCACTCCATTACACAGCTCACAACACCCATGACTTACGGAGGGTTCGAAATCTCAGTGCGGATGTAACGCAAACTTAGGCGCAAATATTTCAAGACCCTGCACCACTTAGGCTGCTCAGGATGGCAAAGAAGAAGGTAGGTGAAGCCCCACCTTACCACAACTGAAACAAATATCCATGAGAAGGCGATATTGGAACTTAGGACCCTTCAAACCGAGACTTCTAAGGCGCGTCCACAGAAATTGGCAACATAAAGTTGTTAAAAGAGGTTGTCCAATTACTATTGTGTTCTGTTGCGACAACTGCTGTGGCCATAATTCCCGTACGTGTAGTATCACGTGATTTATCACGTTGGGTGGTGGAGTTCGACAGCTGAATTCTGAGATCCGGCGCCGACCTACACGTCAGCAATTGGGGGTTCTCCTCATCCAAGTATCTCCACCAGTAGTGCACACTATCAAGCGAGACAAGCTCTAAGCTACCAACAGGTCTACCGACATGCGTGGTAGTGTAATGCACGTAACGGTGAGTGTGCGTGTGTGAAAGAGAGAGAGGGAGGGAGAGAGAGAGAGGGAGAGACGGGGATAGAGAGGGAGAGAGAGAGGGAGAGAGAGAGGGAGAGAGAGAGGGAGAGAGGGAGAGAGAGGGAGAGAGAGGGAGAGAGAGGGAGAGAGAGGGAGAGAGAGGGAGAGAGAGAGGGAGAGAGAGGGGGGAGAGAGGGGGGAGAGAGAGGATGAGAGAGGGAGATAGAGAGGGGAGAGAGAGGGGGAGAGATGGAGCTCAGTATAAGGAGAGAAGATTGAACAAAGATGAGGACCGAAAGATGGCGTGTGATCCGTGACCCTTTGTTAAGTACCTGCTCAGGCATCCGTCTGGAATTGATTAGAGAAACCACACAAAACCGGTACGTGTCCCCGTTGCCAAGAGCGTCCCGTGTAAACCAAAGCAGGTCACCGCGACGTAGGCGGAGCAAAGGGCCCTTGCCGAGAGCCGACCCAATGTTTTGCTGTGGGTCCGCAGCGGCGCTGGACTTTATTAAGAGTGGGTGGGCGCCCGCGCCGCGCTGTTCTGCTGCGTGAATCGCTTATTAATTGGATTTTGTCCGAGGCCGCCCTTCTTGCTGCCGCTTCGCACTTATTAATTTCGCTTTTGCACTCCAGGAGTGTGATGGTCGCCGCTGCCGTCGGCGTTATAAATCCAAACAACACGATCGAGAGAACCGAGATGCAGGAGAACCTAATGTTAGCAATGGGGATGACTTCAAGAGGGTATTGAAGTGGATTGGAAGAGAGATCCGTAATAAAACTGATACGTCATGTAATATAATCATGGTTTTAGAGTTTATATTATTGCAACTTTTATTTCATATTACGCATCATTATTTTATGGCCCAGAACCAGAAAATAACAATCCAAAAATTATGGTCTGTAATGGAAGAAATTTGATAACGTCCTTGCGACTTTATGTAAAGTACTCAAAAATTAAAATATTAATTTCACATTCAAGAGGCCAAATCAATTGGAGACAATCAATTTTGGTGATAATTCTTTCTTTCGTTTAGTCGTTGGCATTGTTCACAGACAAGTGGACAGACGTTTTGCGGTAAACCAATTTTTGATATCATGGGCCCACAAACCGTGAATTACGACTACAGCATATATTAGAGAGAGTAATTTACTACATGTAGTCGCAATAGGTATTCACATTTTTGGTATCGGGGATCTTCAATACGATTCTTTTCTGGATAAATATCAGCGATTTTCGCCGCAGTATTACATAGCTATTACCACGTATGTAATATACGAGTAAGTAACACTGATGCTCATTAGATTGCTTGAATGGTAGATTGCATTAGATTATATGAATTATTGAAAGTTATTGCTCTGTGTGATTTGCTTGAACCAGAAAAAATAGTGTCAAGACCCGACACATTTATCTATAACAGGCTTCTCCTAATGCAAGAATTCAGAGCAGACCGCTACAATGTCCGGCACATCCTTTGCCTTTCACTAGACTAGAACCGATCGCGCTCGAGTGTCTCTTCCTTCCCGTGGGGCTGCATCAACAAACAGTGAGCAACATCGTTGATCCCGCTCGTAGATAAGCGCGTTGCCACGCCCACTTGAGCAGTCTGATCTACATTGTGCCTGCGCCACCAGGTTTGACAGCAGGAGGCAACCTTTTGACAGCGGTCTCCATTCGCTTGAGAGTACGGACAACGGAAGTAGACGGACAAACAGCGGTGACGCCTTGAGGAAGGCCACAGAGGACGGAGCGAGACGGAGAGGGTGGCAGCAGCGGCAGCGGCAGCGGCGGCGGCGGTGGCGGCGGCGGCGGCGGCGGTGGCGGCGGCGGTGGCGGCGGCGGTGGCGGTGGCGGGGGCGGCGCCGGGGGCGGCGGCGGAGCCAAGCGTAGGGACGCTTCACAATCGCTTTTTGCGAGCGCTGAGTTTTGAATGTTTTGCCGGGCAAATAGCGTGCCGGAAGACAGGCGATCGACTGAGGCGTAGATAAGGCACGGCATGAATGATTATCAACACGAATCTGCATGTAATTGTGTGGCGGCACACTCGCTTAAAGATACCGCGAAGTTTACCGATTCGCGCTGCCTCGTCGCGAAATAAAAGTGTTCGATAAAAGCCGAGCATTTGCCATTGACCGCAGCTGTTGATTAAATATAAAACGCAATCTTCTTTTCCATTTTATTATTGATACTGGACGTAAAAACACACCAATTCTCTGTGGTTTTATATTTCTGTAACGTTGGAAAAGAAACGAGGCCATTCGAATATAGAGTACTTTTTACTGAAGAAGTACTCTACTTTGTATTCAGTAAATGTACCCGGAATACAAAGTTTCTGACCCACATTTTGCCATTTATGTTTTGCTTCACCGTTAAAGACTCTCTTCTGCCGCTTTCTGCAAACACCGACTGGGTTTTCATCCCCCTTTCTTTACGCTACTACGGTAGCGTGCCGTGCAAAAAGCACTTCTGACAAAAAAAGGAATGAAAGTGCTTCTTTGGGAAACTTTTTCCCCCCCACTTCTCTTCGTCGACGTTTTCGCCCTAATATTAATCAAACTAAACCGACGTGTTTTCTTTGTCTCGGGCGCTCTCTGACACGCCGCAACAATCGGTGGAATATTTCTCTCTCTCCCCGGAAGAGGGCTCTGCTTTAGGGGAATCCCCCCTTAATCCCCTGCGCTTTTTGCGCTCTCCCCAACTCGACGGAGGATGAGAGGCTGCGGCGTCGTGTAACTCCGCGGCCCCCTGTACTTTCGGGTCGGGGAAAATGAATTACGCGAAACGAGGGAGCCGGGAAGTGACTGAACAGCGACTCAAACGCGTTCGGTTAGAGCAACCAAGCTTACAGGCTCCGTAGTGTAGATATTTCACGCTACAATTGAAGTATGCTTTTTGTTGATGCTTTCCAATATAATGAATTCGGCGGTGTTGCGTTATCATAGGATGGTGCTAATAGTTGGATGGCCGTTTAAAAAACTTAATACTGTGAAATCATGGTTACTCACTTCCGTGGATAAGAGGAATATTATTCGAAATATAAGTGAAAGAAGATTTGTGAAGTGTGAAGGTACCAAAGAGTCTATATACGTCGATATCCTATATTTATGTAGGAAAGATGATCTACTATATATGCTAGAAAGATATACGCTTCTGCAGGTGAAGTTCACATTTATAATTCATATATAACCGTATTCAAGTCATTAAATCGTATCACAGCTGGATGGGGAGACTCTTCGGTAATCAAGACGGTCATATTGCAGTTAATAATTACAGCCGGAAAAGGGAAATATTCAAATGTTCTTTAGGACAATGAACATATAAACGATATGAGAAGTGAAAATAGGAATATAATTTTCTTTTGTTTCATCGAATGTCTAGTTCAGAAAAGGAACTCTTTCTTGGTAACTCTCATATTACAGAATTCCTTGTATCACAGAATTGCTGTAGAAACTGGACACAATCTTAGTCACTTATTTTCTTAATATTTAGTTGAACTAAAGTAATAAACAAAAAGATATCATTTGTTTTATTACAAGAGTAGGCAAACATTTTAGAACCGCACCAAACCAGCAACCGAAACCGTAACCTAAAGGTTTTTATAAATAAAAAACCTAAACTGAAAATGAAATCTAAATACTTTATTATGCCAAACCGAAACTTTATTTCATACGTTTCTATTGCAATCGTTGATTGCGATTATAATGTGAGAAATTTCTTGAATTCACGAGCTTACAATTTTAGAACAAGAATGACAAAACTGTATTCATTTATTAGTTTATTTTGACTCGAATATTCTCGCTTATAAAATACTCTCTATTCAGCAAATGTAGCAGGAAACATAACTACGGATTGAAAAAACAAATTACATTGCAAGTAAGAGTAAATAGATATCTATACTCTCTTTACATTTTATTTTCAACAAACGATGACGATCATGTAACAAACAATTAGATGATGATCCTGTAACACGACGAATTAAATATATAGCAAGTATTTTGTATCTGCCGAAAGACAATATTTTCAAAGCTGGTAGCACGCAATTGATTATTCCCCAAATGTTTACATCGTCTTGTCTGAATGGGTACATTTATCGTCCCTAATTTTTAACAACGGAATGATCTACAAACTTCCTCGTTTCGTTTCTCTCTCTCGGCCTCTATCCTGTGCCCCTCGCCTCGGGTAATGAGGCGAAGGAATTCCTCCGGACGGGAGGTGGGGGAAGGGAGAGACGTTTGCTAGGGGAAGAGGGAGGGGGGAGGACGGACGCCCCGAGAGGTAAGCGGCGAGACGAATCGATAAGCCAAAAACATTTATCTGGTGATGGATGGCCGAGTTCCCTAATGCCCTGATCGACAGATAACTCGATTGATACGCGCGCGGCGGCCGAGCGCGCCTGTTAGATTGATGACTGAATAAGCTGCGCCCGCGCGACGCCCCCCTGGGGGGCAGAGGCAACGCCCGGCTTTTGAAGCCCCCTCCCCGCCCCCCGGGTGATTCACCTGCCCCCGCGACCAGTATGCGCGCGCGTGTAGTTGCAAATGGAATGCGTCAGCGCTGCATCTAATTACTACCTTGGAATGCGGGGCACGTGTCTGCCAACTAAGTGAATTCCTCGGGGAACCATTTCTCCGTCTTCGAAGATCAGTCAGGTTTCGCAATGTAGAATAAGAGCTATTCGTGAGATACGGTTGGATAGTAGACGTGTTGTAAAACGAAACGGGAGAGTTATCATGTAAGTTCTTTGAAATTCAGAAACGAGCGCCTGCAGATTGTGTTGTTATTCGTTTGTTATTTGGAAAGAGAAGGGAATCAGTTTTACGGGCAGTTATCGATACCATCAAAGTTTCCTAGTTTCCCTCCCAATACCAGAAAAAGAGGCCATCTTTTTTTTAAATTTATTTTCTAACTTGTTCGACAATTTGGTTAGTCTTACAAATATATTTAGCATTTTACTATAATTATTAATGAGAATATTTTGAGTCAATTATGAAATTTGCTCAAATTTGGACCATTATTTTTCATCAGAATTATAATTCTTTTAATTATTGTTCTTGGTTGCATCGACGGCAAGGTAATTAGCGACCTTCATTACAGTCAACAATTATAGTATAGGGTTATATGATGCAGTTGACAATTTCATAGTACAGATTCAATATCACAGACAGTTTAAAATTTTACAATGTTTAACGTATTATAATTGACAGCATGGTTCTTTTATGCGATTATAATTCAATATTTTTCATTACATAATTTCAATGTTTTCCAGGAACTGCACATAACTTTTCTATGTTATTCAAACATTCTCTGAGGTGCGCGGAGAACATTGATTATTATTTTAATAAGTGGTGAATATTAAATAAAATTAAGTTTTATCAGCTAAAAATGGCGAAGATTACAGCGGTCAAAATGAATCATTCGGACTCGACAAGGAATACTTCGTGAGTTTTACCAAACTTGTATCCTTGTAGATAAACAAGACCTGTCTTTTAGAGGAAAAACCTTGTCCAAAAAAAACAAAGATATCTTTTTGTATTGAAGTCTGTGCTTGGAAGCTGGTGCTAGGACGCGGTGTCTTCTGCCCTGCCAAAAATTGACAATTAGTCTACTTTAAGATCTATATATGTATGAGAGTTTGAAATAAATCATGGAGCTTCGACGATTTTTCGTAACAGTTTATTTTAATAATTAGTAAAGGTTTAAAATTACTTTGACCCACGTTTTCCTATATTGTGTATGCGTTGGTTAATGTTGGCCTATGATAACATTTGAATAACAATAATCGGCATTAGCGTTCATGTACAGATATATTTGGCACTGAATCTGAATATATCAGACGGTTTTCCCAGAGACACTCCAACAATTTGTTTCAATATACATTTTAATATACTTAAATAAAACAGTCACCGCCTTTCTTATCCTGTCGAACTTTCTATCCTGCATTAGTACTTCGTGCCTGACTTGCATGCCTTTACAATGCTAATGAAAAAAAATTTGGAAAATTCTGACGAATAATACTACGTATGTCATTTTTAAAAATACCGTTCTTTATTACCCGTGTAAAAACCGTTGCAATATACGATTGACAATCAATATATTTTGATATATTGGAATTATTATAACTTTCAATCATTACTAAAACGTCATTTAAATTGCAAACCTTTCGGGTTTTATTAAGCCTTATATTTTGATTACTTTTCATAATATTTCAGATAATGTTAAACACACTAAATGTAAATAATGTATTCCCTAACATATTTCTATCTATTTCCAGAAAGTGAGGTTTTGACCCAACAAAAACATAACGTACTACTATCTCTATTGAGCAGATTGCTCTACAACGAAATGTTGTTCTCCAATTCCTCTTCGTCAAACAAATGCTTGGCGCTGTCCCCACCGCACCTGCTCCTCTTCCGAAGCCAAAATTTGATTACTTTTCCCTTCCGTCAGGGGCTGGCACCGCCCCCCCCCCCGCCCAGACAGACCGCCCCCTAATTCCCATCAACATCAAAGTCTGAGGAATAATAGAAATGAACTTGTTTTTAGTCGAAGAAAGGGCGCGGAGAACAAAAAGGCCGCGTCCCTTCGAAATTCGCGGGTGGTTGGGCAGACTGGCTGAAAAGCAGTTTTCTGGGTCGCTAATGGCAATAAAAACATTTGTTGGAACGTCATTTTCAAAGAGCCCCTTTTCAATTTCAAGCGGAAGCATTCACGAAAGAAAACGACCTGTCGAAACGACGTCGCCGTGCTCCAGAAACATTCTTGGAAAGATACTGTCACACTTTTTACGATCCCAGAAACGACATTCGGCTCGAAAAGTTACGTTCTTTACCTTCCGAAGACATTCCTTTATGTTCGGATATATTAGGCGCCGCTGCACATTGTACAAGATGCGATCCTTATTTGATAGACAGCACTGCAGAAAAACAGGCTCTGCCATACGTTTTCAACTCGAACCTGTATGAGATACCATCATTATCTCACTGTTTCCAGCCTCTTCCATCGAAACTTTGCGGAACACGCCTAATAAACAAGGACCAGTTTTGCATAGTGACGGGCTCAGTCTTGTGCGCAGACGATAGCGCTTCTGAAGAGCACCGTCGTAAAACAGAGTCTAAGCCCGCCATTGCCTCGTGCGTACACTCGCCCCCTCTCCTCCTGCGCTGCGATGTAGCGGGCCCGGGCCCTTTATGGGCTACCTATCGCCCTTAGGGAGGAGGATGACGCGCTTTCTTCGCCCACGGCACGAGGCACGAACCCAGGCCTCGCGCGCCGCTCGCTCGCGCCGGAGGGTTGATCGATAATCGCATCTATCGATGAGGCTGCAAAGGCATCGAATGCGTATTCAAAGACACAGTGAAGAAGTTTGCGTGTTTCAAGTCGCAGTAAGGAAATTTCGAGAAAAATGCACTTCGAGCGCAAAATATATTGTGTAGTTAAAAAAAAGAAGTTTGGTTATTTATTTTATGTTTCCGAACACGTCAACTCCTGTGGGCACTTATCTTGTAAGTGCTGTGCTTTTTCTGTTGCGAGAGGAGGATGTTTTCTTCTTAGAATGTGAAATCCGGCGCCAACCCATACATCAGCTTACAAGAGTTTTTCCTCTTGAGGTATCTCCGCTAACGGATACCAGCCGAAATAAACTCTGTAAGTTCCCATCTGGTCTCCCGACATGTGTAGCAATATACTGCACGTAAGTGTGAGTGTGTATGTGTGTGTGTGTGTGTGTGTCAAAGAGAAGAGGAAGAAACGATAATGATGAAGTAAAGATACAGTCCGGTCTTTAGCCCGTTAGTTAGGGTAATTGCCTGTTAACACAAAACCACAAAAACGTAACACTAAGGCTGAAAACTCAAAAACGTAACACTAAGAGCAACTAGCCGCTAGGATAATCATCCAGACAGCAACACCAGGCGAATGCCGGGGTAGTACCGTAACAAACGGGCCACGGATCGGGCTCAATCTTTCCTACCTCTTTCTTGACCTATCTTCACCCCTTACACACATACACTAACACGCACAACATTACCACACATATCGGAAGACAGATCAGGAGCTTAGAGCTTGTCCCGGCTGCGGCGGTGCCCCGCTGATAGGACATACGTGGTTGGGGAAAACTCTGCTAGCCGATTGTAGGTCAGCGCCAGATCTCGCCATACAACGGGAGAGATCACCGCCACATCCCGAGCAAAAGCATGCACTACACTTATGGGCTAATGACCTTAGTAATTGATGCGACCGGTTTCACTAAAAATTAATCAATCAATCAATCCTCCACACATTCGATCTAGCTATCTAGATAGTGCCGAAAGTCTGTTACTGGCGAACTCTAGGACACCGCGGTCATAGCCAATGAATTGGTGACAGTTGTTCCCTCGAGCTAACTCAACCGACCGGCGGTGGAATGTTGATCGATAATCGCATCTATCTATGTGACAGCAAAGACACCGAACGCGTATTCACGATCACTGTAAGGAAATGGATTTCCAGCGCAAAACTTATTCAGTGGGTAAGGAAAGAAATAAGGAGGAATAATGGAATGAAGTACTGATTAATAGTTGAACTGGCACGTTATTCACCTTGCTGTAGACGCCACAGTTATCTAGTAGGTGATATAACAAAGCCAGAAAGTAAGTGAACGAATTTATCTGACGGAAAGGAAAGGTTTACACGTAGGAACACAAAAGCAAAGAAAAATTGAAATCGTTAACTCTCACTGGGAGCGTAAAATGCATTAAAGAAGAAAAGAAAGCCAAAAGAAAAAAAAGAGAAAAAAAGAAAACGAGCCATTAATGAGTCTTATTCACTTCATAGTGATACGGCAATGGAGGTCAATCAAGAAGTGAATTTGTGCGGAGAGAATGAAGAAACTTCAATATCTGAAGGGTTAAGATTATCTTAGGAATAATCTACGTGGCTGAGAGTAGGAATGAAAAAATTGGTACACTTATAATACATTATAGCACTGAAGATATAAAAAATGACATTCCAAAAACAGGCAGTAAGTAGACTGTGTCTTTAATGTCATTTCTCATTAATATCTGCAATAGTCTCTACTTGTAATTAGCCATTAAATGTTCCGTAAAGGGCAATTGGCCTCGACGCCGTTAGATCCCAGGGTTCCTAGTTGGTCACCCATCCAGGAACTCGCGATGTCTGAAATTCGCTTAACCTTCATCACTTCACGTGTAGTTAATGAACTCGGCTAGCGACACTGGTTTCGCGGTCGTGATCTTTCATTAGAACCATCCCAGCATTCCCCTGGATGACCGAGAGAAACCACGAAAACCCCGGTCAGGATAACCGGCATGGGGATTGAACCCGGGTCTCCCGAATGAGAAGACAGCGCGCAACGCCCTGAGCCACTTGGCTCAGTAGTAGTCTGTATTAATAAGTGTATTATTTTATTATGAAGAGCGTGAAGCATTCAGCTTTCGCGAGCGCAATCCCTACACCAGCGCAGCCACGCGGAGAGAGAGCATCAGCCTGAAGATGGAAGAGTTCTCTGATGAAACGATGCAGTGAAAATGATTCGTTGCAGGGCGAGGAGGGCTTTGAAACATAAAGCGCCCTCGCGGGGGCGAGAGGACGGGTGGGGGAGAGAGGAGGGGGGGCGCACTCGACGCGTAATGGGGAGGCTGCACGTCGAGGGGAAAATTAAACACGACTGACGCCCCGGCGGGGGACCCTCGTGCGCAGAGGGAGAGAGCGCGGGTAGAAGGGGCGAAACGTGAGATACCCAAAGCAGCCGAAGACGCCTCCGCGATTTGATGCTGCGCCCGTGCAGCTCCACTCGGCTCGTAGCCCCGCCGCTCGATGTGTGGCTGTACTGCATAGCTACAAGATCATTTCCGCCAGGTCATTCCCAGTACCGCAATCTCGGCCACCCACGCATTCATTATGTTACGCAGTATTCTTAGCAGTGGATGGCTCGTTGGTGGCTTCACAATAACTTTCGCATATCCCACAACAATCCCCTACTACAGACACTTCATTGCATATTCATATCTTCAAGTTTCAACGACACTTTCATCCTCATTAATATGTGTTTTCTTCTCTTTCATTTGGTTTTAGATCAGGCCGCAGACATCTCACCCCACATCTCCAACTGCTTCAATTTATACTACTAGTTTTCTTCACGGTACAAACTGATACGAACTTCTAATCAATTTCCACTAGCTTCCTTTACTAGCTCTTTATCTCTAATTATGTCCAATGATAGTTCACCAGATATCTGCACTTTTGGCCAGTCCCAAAAGAACCATATCCATACTCGCGTATTTACCAGCATCAGCAAACTTGTCTACAAACCACCAGAAAACTTCCATCGAACTCCTTTTTCTTCATTCTCCCTCCTAGGTACATTAATAGAAGTAAACGGCCCTTCAAACTCGCCCGAACAGACACTCCTCTATCTACTCACTCTCCGATTCACACATCCCCAACGACACATTCTCCGACCTACACACTCCCCAACCTACACATTCCTCGACTTACAGGCCGCGACCCACTTACACCTCGACATACGCGCTCCCCGCTCTATACTTTACCCGATCTACACACTCCTCCAATTACGTACTTTCCAACCTGTACGCTCCTCGACGTACACGCTCTCCGACATACCCTCTCCGACCTATGTACTCTCCGGGCTACAACCCTCCAAACTACACACGCCCCGAGTTACACCACCGAACGTACGCACACCTCGATCTACACTCCCCATCCTATACCCACTCGAACCTACACACTCCCCGACCTACTCTCTCCCCGATTTACATCCCAACCTACATACACCCTGATCTACACCCACCCTGATCTGCACACTCCCACCATTCCCGACCTACACACTAGCCGACCTACACTCTCCTCGACCTACACCCCCGACGTACATCCCCGTCCTAGACACACTCTCCAACCCACACACTACTTGACCTAAACACTCCCCGATGTATTCCATCTCACCGATATCCCCTGGCGTACACTCCCCGACATGACCACCCCCCAGCGTTTTCGTTCCTACAAACAACTCCACTCCCCTCTCCAAAATCCCCGCCCTCCCATCATGGCGGGCCCTTCATTCTCGCCGCCCCCTCCTTCATCCGCGGCATGCGATTCCGCGCATCTCGTTTGGCGAGTGATAAATTGCCGAAGCGGCGCCTTGCATAAAGATCCTTCCGCCCACTGTTGCGGGGCAGCACGTCGCAAAGCCCGCGTCGGTAATTCGTTCCTCTCGCCCCGATGGAGAGCGCCCCCTGCGCTGCAGCCGCTCGCTCGGCGGAAGGCAGAGCACAGCGGTCCCAAATAGCAGGAAAACCGACACTAAATACCTTTTTTATTTTTATTTTTTAATGATGTGTCTTATTAACCTCTTCGACTCTTCGGAATCGTTCGAGTCACCCCTGAATAGGTGGGGGTTTCATTTCCATTGAGCTCGGCTACCCTCCAGGGGAGGCTACCATAGCATTTACTAGATTATGTTTTCCAATGGTGATTTTTTAATGTTTTGCATTGAAATAATTATAGGAGTTGTCATTGTCACCCAAATATTTGAAATAAATAACAGTGCTGGCAATGGCAACTCCTATAATTATTCCTTTTTAAATAACAACGACAACTCACCGCGAAACGCAATGTTTTTACCTTTACTTGAACACCTGACGACGCGACCAAATTGGGTTACGAAACTTGAGTGCATACTAGATACCAGTGAAATAATTGTTGTAAAATATTAATAGATTTGAAGATCTTTAATGTAAAAATATATCATTGTACATAAAAATAAAATAAGTGATATTTTAAAGTGCCAGCTCTATTTACAAGCGTATACAGGTTGTAGAGTAAGAAACTTAACTATTATTTAATTTTAAAATAATTGAATTTGTGATGCATTTTGAAAGTTCAAAAATTATCATGTATTTTATCCAGTTATTCTTTTGAAACGACAAGAATCGCCAGAGAAGTTAAACATCAGGCATTTAGATTCAATTACGAGAATAGAAATGCACACGACAATATCTTAACGTTGCTGCTCAGGTTAAAGGACATTGCGAACAAGGAAGATTTGCGAGACATTTCTCCAGTTTCCTGTGTACTTCCCAGTTATGATTAACGTTTATTCATCAAATGTCATGTAAAACAAATCCTGGGTATAATGTATAGCAATAAATAATAATAAAAACAGCGAATGCAGTTTTCTCCGTATCCCTCTCGTTGCTGACCACTGCGCGCAGCTCGCGAAGACGCGTCCCTCCGTGTTCCGCCCCGCGCTCCTTATTATGTGAGCTCACGCGTCGGTGTTTTCGCGAAATGTGAGCGGCGCAGAGCGCATCGCAAAATTATTTCACGCGGCGTCAGACATAAACAGCGATGAAATGGCGGATTCATTTGTTCCCGAGAACGTATTTGTAACACTGAGTTAAAACTTCTCCTTAAATGACTTAATCAACTATGAAAGATATTTCTCCGTTTCAGCTTCCGTCATTTGTAGTCGGCTGAACGAAACCACTCCCAGACAAATATTTTAGGACATTGATTGATTATTTTACATTTGCTTTTTCCACCAGCATTTCATTAAAATTTTTCAACAAAACTTTGATTAATATTATAATTTCGCAATTATTAGCACACACTAGAGATAAACACAACTTTGAAAATTAATTTCCTGGAGTAAAGTTCAATATGTAACAGTTCATTACTACAGAGCAGTGAATACATATTTACGGTGAGAGTTTATCTTTGTATATCGACTAAAAATTTTCCATTTCTATTTTACGTGAAAATACCAATATGAACATAGTACTAAAACCACCAAGTGTTTAATTACAAAATTAAACAGTATGTGTTTGAAGAATCTTTGCGGGTTGTTCAGAGAATCCTCTGACACAGTGCTACACGTTTTAATGTATCTGTCAGTGATTAATTAAAACATAATGCAATATACGCTAAATACACGATTGGAAAACATGGATAATTGATCCATCGCGGCGTGATTGTCGCAAGTGTTGGAGCGCGCGAAGAGAATAGGAATGTTAATTAAAGCGTTTATTGGAAAAGAGAGTAACGGGCCGGTCGGGCCCATGAATAAAAAGCGCCCGCCGCGCCGCGCGTTATGACAGGCGACGCGCGGAGCTGCGAAGCCGCCACGTGACGGACGGGGCTCCGGGCGATGGGCGATGGGCAGGCGAGTGGGAGCGATGGGCTGGCGGGTGAGCGGGCTGAGCGGGCAGATGAGCGGGAGAGAAGGAAGGCGATCGGGTGGGTGGGCGATTGGGCGTGTGGGTGTATGTATGTATGTATGTATGTATGTATGTATGTATGTATGTATGGATGGATGGATGGATGGATGGATGGATAGATAGATAGATAGATGGACAGATGGATGGATGGTTGGGTGGGTTGTTTTGGTGGGCGGGCGGGCGGGCGGGCGTTCGGGCGGGCGGGCGTTCGGGCGGGCGGGCGTGCGTTCGGGCGGGCGTGCGTTCGGGCGGGCGGGCGGGCGGGCGGGCGGGCGGGCGGGCGGGCGGGCGGGCGGGCGGGCGGGCGAGCGAGCGAGCGAGCGAGCGAGCGAGTGGGTGGTGGGTGGTGGGTGGTGGGTGGTGGGTGGAGGGAGGGAGGGAGGGACGGAAGGAGCAAGCAAGCATGCTTTTTGTTTCACATCAGATCTCTGCTGCATATGTTAAAATCAGTGTCTCGTCTTAAATATTTGTTGTACCACAGTGAGTAATTTAAGCAGCCGAAAATTGTGTTTCCTTTCATGACTTGTTGTCTTATCAGCTTACTCATCTGTCCTGAGCTTTCACTTCCCCAAGTATTTTGTTTGTGACACTTGCTCTATTGGTTTATCAATTAAGACGAGCGTACATCGAATAGGATCTTTCGCTATCTCAATTTTTTTGGATGAGATTGTCAAATTATAGTTCCTGCAGATTTTACTGAACACATGGAGAAGCCTTTGTAGGTCATCTGATATGAATATGAATTACATAATTATAAGAAAGAACATCACAAGGATCATTCCTGTACCGGCTTAAGTGGCTCAGGGCATTAGTTGATGGCACTGCTGGGCCTCCGAAAGGAAGGTCATACGATTCGAGTCCCAACGGCGGCATTACCGACACTATCTTTATAACTGTGAGAAATCCAGTCGTTGTCTAGACGAGAACACTAGCGGCTGGCTGCTCTGACAGGTAGTTTTCAGGGGTTCTCCGAGCAATAACAGGCGAATGCCGGACCAGGGACTGCACCTGTACTTTCCTTTCTCTTATCCTCACCCCTTTCTTACACACACACACACACACACACACACACACATACATTCACTACGCTACCACACACGTCTGGAGACCTGTCGGGAGCTTGCAGCTTGTCTCGGTTGGTGCGCTGACCACGCCCTTATAACTCCCATATAACGTGGTGGAAACGGTGGCGCGCTCTGCTGCATTACGGTGGCGCGCTCTGCTGCATCACCTTCGTAAAGCAAGTAAAACACGAACTGCTGCAAACGTTACTTAAAACGTGCGTCGCTGCTGCGTGAGTTCGCGGGTAGCAAGCAGGCCCTTAATGTTACAAAAGACAGCGCCGATGTTCGCGCCTTCATTAGGGGTTTCTTATATTTGTATATGATGAATAAATGAACATATAAGAGACACACTCCCTATTTCTCACAAACTAGCCAATGTGCGGAAGTTTGGCGAGCCTAACCTGCAGCTGTACCTGGCGACCCGAGCGCCTCCTAGAGCAGCACCCTCGAGTTTTGTTTTCATGGAGAGTTGCAAGTCCCTGGCGCTGACCCTGCCGATGGGAGATACCTGGTTGGGGAAAACCCCGCAGGCTGCCTGTCGACGCCGGATCTCGCCGTACAGCGAAGCGACAGCACCGCCATCTCCCGCGTTCAAAACCAGCCTTGGCAGTTGCCGCGCTCGGAACAATTAATTGAATTGAATTGAATTGAATTGAATTAATGCCTTATTTTACGTGGCGAGACTCAGCCATTAGGCCTGCTCTTCCGTCTGACCACGTAAATTTCGCTACGCTCCTTTCACCAACTAGCAGAGAAAGGAGGTATTTCTTGGGCAAGAAACAGGCGATTTGAATTTTGCTCAGAGGCGTCATTTAGGCTTGAGGATCTTTTACATGCAAGTAAATCTACTAACATGGGACAGCCGGCTTTACTTCCCCTCTACAGAAGGAAGGCGTACGACGGATTTTTTCGCCCTGAAAAATCCACGGCTTCGATCGGGTTTGAACCCGCCAACTTGGGTACAACAGTCCGAAACGCTAACCGTTACACCATCGCCGCCGCCATGAACGCACACATCGCCATGAACGTACACAACATCACAACGATCGTTCGCAACCGCGTACTACAACCACACCTCCGCCCTATTCGCCTCGTCGGTGTAGCCTCCTGCGTGCCTCACCAGCGGCACCGGCCCCGCGCTGTCACGGCGGCAACGAATTGACGATCGCTCGGCGCAAGGGCTGCCAACGCAATCGCCGCCGGCAGTTGGAGGCGCTAATGCGACGCCGCGCCGGGCGCCGACGCGCTCGCGCCGCCGAGGGCGGGCACAGCGAGTGCAGCCTGCGCCGGCGCAAATGACTCACGCGTCGTACACCGTGCGTTACGGACTGAAGTCGGGTTTGGACGGTACTCTACGATTAATTCATTTTTTACGACATTGTTGTCGGGGTGATCAATGAATTTATATCTTTGACCCCAGTGAATAAGCTGATAAGTCATGACTGCTTAAATATTTCAGGAGTGCAAAAAACATAATTTAACTGAAGTAAATCAGAGATAAATTATATTAAACGGACAGTGATATTCAAACTAAACTATCTGAATGTAGGTTTCCTTTGAAATTATTAATCTATGATATACATCATCAGCAGAAAGTTGTTTTGTTGGCTCATGACTTATCAGCTTATGACACCTTTGTCTCTATAGCTTTGCGACCACCTCTTCACGTTGCGGGAAAATTATTCATTGGTAATACGTGCTATTTAAGAATATGCACGTGTCTCAGATGCAGGTTTACGCCTATCCACCAACGAAATTACAAAAACGTTTCTCCCACGTTCGATACTGCGTTTAGAAAGGTAATGACACAAGACGCGATGATGTACTATGTTGGGGAAGGCAATGAAATTACAAATGTGAAATGAAATTCCATTCAATGACAAATTCTAAAATTATAAATAATCTCACAAATACAATAAAAATACTCTTTTAACAAAACAAAACAGTTGGGGGAAATATTTAAGAACTTGGCTTTTCGCATGAAGACTAAAGAGCGAAGGTTGAAATTTTTGAAACATCAAAAACCTAAATATTAAAATGATTTGAGGATTTAAACATGCCACTACCTAAAACAATGACACAAATGGGGACAATAAAAGATGTAGAAACGCAATAACTTCAAAAGTACCCCCTGAAAACTCGTATCCCCTCCCCCTTGAAACTAAATAAAACAAGCTGAATTTAAACTCCAGGGCCCGGCTCGGGTGAAAACGAACGCACTGACCGCTAGGGTTAACAAAGACACGACAATAAGCAAGTGACACTCGCGTCTCCATTGTTGTAGAAGGGTAGGCGAGCACCGCGCACAGAACATAATAGAGACAATAGTAGCACCACAAGAAAATTTTACAGAATTGGCGTCGAAAGCGATAGCGGTTAGTCGCGCCAACGTTTGTTCCGGCAATTAGGGCGATAATTGAAGTGACAGTGACAAAGGTGAGGGCTGTGTAATTGATTAGGGCCACATTGGGGATGAAGGCGTAAGCTTTACAAATGACCGCGTCCGGAGTGAATAGAAATGCAACGCCGGTAGGGAAATTCTGTGAAGTTACAGCGGTTATGGATGTCCACGCGGAACATCGCTGCCATTGGCGGTTCGACTACGTCTCGAATAGCGCCATCTGCATCGTGATGATGTAGGGAGTAAACAATGTACGCATGTGGGGGGCTTTGGCGCGGGAACAGCACTCCCACGATTGCGTCCTCAGTGCGTGGTTCTGCATTCAGGTGCTTGCGGTAACGGGGTAGATATACGACCACAGCGTATCCATGGAATCTACTGCTGTGAGACAATGATTACGTGTTTCAAAACCCAATAGGGTTCTCTTAAAGACGAGGAGCGGTTGAAGACAGGACATGTTTCTAATGACGGGGAGGATGAAACGTTGAAGTGGTAGAGGAGATAGTTCTTTATATTGAATGCACTCTTTTGACCATATGAGGAAAGAAAAAGTGATTTCATGGATATGTGATTATCATGCTATTAATGTTGACGAAGAACTAGCGTAATGGAAAGCAAGAGATTCCCATACAAATCTGCCTTAATTCCACTAAGACCTCCAAAAATTCCATATTTATCCAAGAGATTTTAAACCTCGGTACCCAGAAACCAGAAAGGTTGCGCTTACGAATTCGCTACGGGAGTGGTAGAGGGGTCAGGATATGAAAATTGTTGGGTCATGAACCCGAGTGTACCCATGAAAAAGCGGCAGTTCTCAAAACGGTTGAAAGAAAGGAAAGCCAAATGAGTATGCGGTGTATGTAGACACAAATTAAGGAAATGAATAATCCTAGATAAGTGGTTTAGTAAGACTTTGATATTTTGTAATGCAATGTTCCTCTTTCCTACCCCCTTCATACCCCCTTGTTTGAAATATTATCATTACCAACTCATGTTTTCTGCTAGGCGCACCGAAAGCTTACTGTTTTAAACCCTGAAGAATGGCACAGAATATGGGTGAATGGTGACTCTGGCGATACAAAATAGAAGAAAAAATAATTCTCGCTGCAGACGACATCATTCACACAAGAGGGAGAAAAAATATATTTGTGATTGCCAGTTTTTAATTTCACTTATGCGTGATCATGCTGTTTGGACAATCGGATGGTACTAACTCTCGAACGGAGAGAACGTGGAACAGGAGAAAATGGAATGGTAAATTCGATGGCAGTACGTGAGCGATACAGCATCACTGTTGATCATTCTGATGACTATTGTCTCTTCGTGTTATATGGTCACTCTGGGACGTGGATTTGATTGAGGAGACAACGCAATTGATACTTTACGGTTCTGCATCAGCAGGGACATGCTGTCCATCACATTTATAATTTGCATGAGAATTATTTTGACTGATTTTCGAAAATGCTATTTTTCTTTTATTATTCTCCAGGGAAGAATTTACATCTGCCATAAATTTGTGCAGACTGCATAGCTCTCTATTACGCAACTCCGCACTTCCTGAGGGAAGCATATTTCTTGTTATATACAGTTTGGATACGACACACGTTTCACGGATATATACAATCTGTTTCAAAACTCATAAAACACAATAATATGAATACTTTGTATCATGGAAGAAAAAGTTTCAAATATTTCATAAAACTTATGCATTATATGGGAGAAAATAATACATTTTAAATAAGAGAAAATTCTCTAATGCCCATTCTCTGTCTGAAATATAAATTAAATAAATTAATTTTTGTGATGACATTGCACGAAAGAAAGAAGAAAAGTTTTTATAACAGTACTACATGCGCCCTGTACGGAAAATTGAAAACCCCAAACATGTTGTTTCATTAAGTTCAGTACATATTACTCAAAATTAAGGAAACGGGAGAGGGTTACGAATTACGGTATAAAACTGGTTATTCATTCTGAAAACAGAGTCAAACATTTGCATGAAAATTTGATTGAATTGTTTCGCAATTATATGCACCGATAATTCACATGTACCTTGTAATATTCTACTGTAAGATATCCTACTCTGCAGCTACACTTGAAAACGCAAAGTACGAATATAATTATAATCAAAGAGAATTGTTTGTAAAGGAGCACTGTTAAAACGCGAGTGCTAGACATTGCTTTTATAATACACTTCCTCTCAATAATACACAAAATCTCTCTCCCTCTCTCTTTCCTCTTTCCTTCTCTTTTTTCCCCCTTTTCTCTCTCTCTCTCCCTCTCTCTCTGTCACTCTCTCTCCCTACCTTTCATTTCAAGCAATTTGGTTGAATAGTAAGTTCAAATTTCTTTCTAAATGAAAACTCTGAGTTCTTTCAGTATACACATATATGGTTATGTTTTTAAAAATCAATAATATTGAAGATATCTCACTAATTAATCATTCACTACTTATGAATTTTGGTTTGTATTAGTGGGGCTCGTGGCACTGACCAAGTCCACAACACGTGTACGCCAAATCGATCCTTCCAGCCTTCAAGTCTGCAGAATTGTCAGTGATTTATTTATTCATGTCCTCATTAATTGCAGAAGTTTCTTCTCCATTACAATAATCCTCAACGAAACACCGCGACACCTGTGTACTTTAGGTATCTGTCGCATTTAACTGAACATAAATAGTCAGACGTCACCGTTTTGTTTGTTCGTAATAAAATATATAGTCTGAAATGCACTAAATTAATTCATTTCATTTCATGCTATATGCTCTGCCGAATGTGAGAGTTGATTAATCGAGTTGCCTTCAACAGAACGGCAAATTCTTCTCTGTTCCGAAGGTTGCATTTGTTGCAAATAAAAAGCATATCTAACACCCAAATTCTGTAGAGATGGCGAGAACACAATCAATGAATTCCTTAAATCATAACAGTTTGAAACCAAGGTTGTAGTTTCTATCCAATTTTAACTTCTTTTGTACAATACATTTAAAGAGATTCAGAAGGATACCCACGACTTAAAACTTCCTTATCTTAGTCTTTCCGGCGTGGAATGGCGTTTCTAATAAAATACACACTACATCATTTTCACGATTTGCATTTGAAACACCATAGCACTATTAAAGAAGCGCGATACGAACGAATTTCATACTGGTAGAGGAATCGTATTTCATTGGCCACCAGTACCACAGCAGAGGCAAGGAGCCCACGCTGTTATCGCGGTTGTTATGTCGGTTGTTATAGCGACCGCCAAGGCAAGCCGCACCCTGGAGGTTGAGACAAAACTTCACATGAACGGCCAGCATGGGCAGTGACGCACCCATGCGGCGCGTTCGTGAATTTGAACTGCCCAGTAGAGTTCCTCGGGCATTCAAAAGCACACTTTAGTTTCTATTAAAATGAACACATCTGTAGTACACTAAAAGGATAATATATATTTATATAATTCTTATAGTACAAATAAATTGTTTAAGTACCACTTTACCTACATTTCCTGAATAGCCGTCCCTGGTTTGTATCGCAGATTGGGGATATGGGCTAGCTCAGAAAATTAAAGAAGGATGACAAATATTTTGCTATGCATAATAATTACATTTTCAGTTACGAGTTATTAATATTTTCCTCTTTGTAGTTAACAAATCCAAAAAAACATTCTGCCGTGAAATATTGCCACTCACGGTAAAAATTCACCAGTTATGGAAAACCACTTCCCGAAAGGAAGAGGACGGCGCGTCAAATGACTTGGGTGTAGGGAGCTACTTCCACCCCTCCATAACTCACGACGTCATGCCACAAACGGCGTCCAGGGAAGACAAATATTACATTACGTATTCGTGCGCTGTGGGCGCGGTCGGCGGCCGGTGCGGGAATTAGGCCCGGGCGCTCTCGGTCCCTCCACCCCCCCCCCCCCCAGCTGACATATTGCGGGGGGCAGCGTGACGAAGCGACGGCGGCGCGCCTAGCGGGGGGCGCCAACAGCGCCGGGATTGGGCTCACATTTTACAGGGA
Source organism: Gryllus longicercus (assembly GCA_038098605.1). NCBI lineage: Eukaryota > Metazoa > Arthropoda > Insecta > Orthoptera > Gryllidae > Gryllus > Gryllus longicercus. The sequence continues at coordinate 1,606,887 of JAZDUA010000327.1, read as the reverse complement.
AACATGTGGGCGTAGCAGGCCTGTCGTCTTACACGCAAGAGGAACGCAAGAGGACGAGGGTCATGTAGGTTACGCTGAGCTTCGGTGAGAGCGAATTTCTCTCATATTTCTGGAACAGGTATTAAAATAAAGAAACACAATTTCACAGATGGCAAACCGTTTAAACCTTATGATCTTAAAATGTCCGCACTTCAGTCCTTAAGTATGAAAATGAAGGTATCTGAGATATTAAATGTAAAACGCCAAAGTTCGAAGATGATTACTTTAAAATAAATTAAATCACAGCAGAAAACGACAGTTTAACAGACTATAAGAAGAGAAATTTATCAATCTTCGAGAAAGAATTTGATATTTTCTTAAATCTTCCTGCCGGGGTTTAAACATTTGAGCTGACACTGCCCACTTTCCATTCGAAGAGATGTAACTCGAGAAGAATTCTCATCGCATCTCCCGAAGGGCACAAGGCGACACCAAGAAGCCGCAGTCAGCGGGTGGTGGCAGGGAGGGGAGGGCGGAAACCCAGTCGTCGGCGAGTGAGGTGCGTCTGGGGGCCCGAGTCTATTGGTTTCGATCAAGCGCGAAATCCTCCTCGCGGAAGTCATCAGCGCGGGCCTCCCTCCTCCACGGCGTGGGAGGGGGGCGGCGGCGCAGGGGAAGGAGCGGCAGGAAATCGGGCCCACTTCCCACTTCTGCGGCGAATTAGGAGCAATGCGTTTCCTTCCGCTGGCGGGCGATAACGTCGCCTTTTTCGCCCACGGCACGCGCCGCCCCCCTTCCCAGGCTCTTCAGCTCTTCAAGACTCCCCTACGCACTGCCGGCGCCCTGTCCCTCTCCGTCCTCTTAGCCTTCTCCCGCGTCCTCATTCTCTCCCTTTCCTCACGCCCTCGTTCGCCCCCTCGTTCGCGCTCTCGTTCGCCCCCTCGTTCGCCCCCTCGTTCGCCCCCTCGTTCGCCCCCTCGTTCGCCCCCTCGTGCGCCCCCTCGTTCGCCCCCTCGTTCGCCCCTCGTTCTCCTCTCGTTCGCGCCATCGTTCGCGCCCTCGTTCGCGCCCTCGTTCGCGCCCTCGTTCGCGCCCTCGTTCGCGCCCTCGTTCGCGCCCTCACTCGCGCCTTCGCTAAACGCCCTCACTCACGCCCACACTTCCTCCCAAGCTTTCTCTCATTTCTTCGTGCTTTCATTTGCTAGCGCCCACTTCCTCCCATGCGTCCTCACTCTCTCCCTCACGCCCTGGCTCTACCAAGCGTTCTACCTCCCTCGCGGCATCACTCCTTCGTCCTCCCTTCCCCGCACCAATACGTCCATCCTCTCTCTCGACCTCCATCATGCCCCCTGTAATGTCCTCCATTGCATCTCGCTCCTCCCTACTCCTCTCCAATCTTCTCCACCCCTCACTTGCCCTATGTGGCGTTTCCAAACCGGGTTTCCCACCCCCAGCCCCCCACCCCGCTTCCGCTCTGCGGCGCGTCGCCGCTCCAATCTTGCCCCAGTCAGCCACCCCGACAACGGAAGCCGCATGTTGCTGCGGCAGACCGGCCCTCTTGCTCTCTTTGCGCCGCACGGCAATTACGTTCGCGTTTGTGCTGTCTCTATTATTTGATTGGATGACGTTTATCAATAAAAAGATCGTTTTTTGACAAGCAATAAGTCATGATGGCGGGGAGATGAGTAACGATATTTTACGGCTCACGGCTTCCATCGACGAGTCTCGCAAAACAAGGTTTTCTCATTTTTGTGCTTCAAGAAATTGGAATTCTTGACACTTCGACATTCGGTTTTACATTTTTTACTGCCCCTGTCTGTAGAATAAACTCAAGACGTTCTATTTGTATCATGAAGACAGTTGTACCGCCAGATGTTGTTTCAACAGCTTCACATTTTATAATGACCGCGTCAGTTTTGAATTGTTCGAGGAGACGTTCTATCTGAGAAATATTTTTTTGAAGAATATCCTAAAAGTGTAAGTAATAATATGCAAATACCTTTTTATAGAACTTCAGTTATTCAAACTTTACGATGCAATCTCGGGGACGTAGTATTTTTTCGCGTACAGGCAAACTCGGACCACACGTGCATACTCCTTTAGCAGGTGCAAGTACAATTATCTGGGGGGGGGGGCTGGCTGCATTTTAGCATTTATTCTTATTTTTATCCCTAAGGTTGTTTGCCCTGGGGGTGTGGACGATGAGATGATGATGATGATGATGGTGATGATGATGATGATGATAGTGAAGGGTAAAAGGGCGGCACACACATATACAGACACACACACACAAATATATATTATATATTATATATATATATATATATATATATATATATATATATTATACATATTATATATATCACATATACAAATACACCCTGTCCGAGGCTGGACTCAAACCTGCAGTCGTCTGGCCCTAGACCGCTACGAGTACTGTCCTAACGATCTCGGCCATCTTGAGCGGCGGGAACGTAGGATATTAAGTTATAGAAGACAAAAATGTCAAGAGGCAACAAATAAATTTATTTTGAATGGTCGCGATAGAATGTCAAAACCTAGGACGCTCGAGTTCGTTAATGAGAGCGATGAGAGCGCATAATTTGAAACGGCTGAGGAATGAGTGACTTCATGACTGAAATATGAAAACTGAGAACATTCTATTCTGCTGCACCTTGCACATTGTGCTCCCATTTGCATCTACGCAAGTGACAGGAACTAGGAGAAACAATGATTTGACTGTAATGGAATTTGTCGGTGGTAATTTGCGATCGACAGCCAGCCACCACTACCTAATGAACACGAGAACGGGAAAGCTCACATCAAAGCCAGAAATTCTGAGAGGTGAACAGGTGGAAACAAATTATTTGTAATTGAATGTATCAGCTTGTTTACGTAGATTTAACTGCGAAAGAGTTTTTGAAATTCAATGAATGCAATTAAATGGTGTGTGGAAGTGCGTATTAATGAAAAAAATATGTGTGTCAAAATACTTGTAAATTACGACGTAACAAAAATATGAATTTTTTTTCTAGTGCAACAAATAAAATTATATATCTTTCAACTTATTTATGAAATAGTGTCACAATGTTTCTCAAGAATTTGCTCAATATCAAGGATAGTAATATAAAAATTCTAAGTGTTACTATTGAGTAAGGAATTTCTGAAGTAAGATAAGTATTTTTGGTAACATTTTCAATGATTGAAATCATATGTCACTACAAAAATAGTATTTGTTACCTACTTTTGTACGAGAACCAAGTTATCTGTGAAGTTATTGTTTCGCATCACTTAGGTTAACTGAACACATCGAATTCAGATGTAATAAATAGAAGTATTATTCCGCAAGAACATGTGGAATCTGACAGTTAGGTAATGTGTGGAATTATTTTGCAGTATCGCACCTACAGATAGTTGGAGCAACGTCACAATTATCCAACGTTTTTCAGAGCGTTTATCGCAAAATGAGAACATAAATAAAGAGGGATTTTTAACAATAGAAGCGGAAAATTTAGCATAGAGCTAGCATTGTCATTGGTCTTGCAGCGACTTTGTCCTTGAGGTTGTAAGATTCGACACCCGGTGGTGGAGGATTTGGAAAATTTGGAAATATATATAGCTTGGTCGAATTCAACTGTTTCCTACAAGAGAATTGCAGTGTCCGGCGGTTTAGATCAATTTTACGTCAATACCAGGCGAATGTCGGTACGCTACCAACCTGAGCACTTCGCTGGCAGGGTGACGCGTCGTTGGCTGAGAGGCGAACTCAGCCAATTTTCGACAACGACATGGCGTCGGATAGGCATGCACTCATGAACTCGAGCCGCATAAGCTAACAAGCTGGCCACAGATCGCGGAAGATCTTTCCTTCCTGTTCAGCTACCTATTCTCTTCCTTTATTCACACACAAATATACGGGTAATTCCACCCATGTCGATAGTTCACTAGGATGTTTACAGCTAGTCTTGGTATCGGCAGTGAGAAGATACCTGGGTTGGGAAAACCAAGCATTCCAACATGTAGATGGGCGCAGGAAATCACTAGGTGGAACACCCCCACCTCCCGGGATACATCTTCCCCACACTAACGGAAATAATGGCCAAAGTCATTGAAACTAACGTGGTCTATGATACATTTTGGCTAAATTTTAAGTTATGGTAAATTGTATCTGAACAGGTGAGGATTTATACGTTCTTAAGTGATCTACGTGTCATTTGTCGGTGTATGTGTCGCATAATAAAAGTACCACTTTAGTAGTGGCAGATGGTTTTAGTGTTACTATGGGTCCCTGGATAAGTTGGTGTAATATTGAAGGGGCTAATCAAAAACATAAATACAATCACGAACAAGATGTATTTGTAAACCAAGTTTGCTATTTACATCATCTAACAATGTTTGTATACTCCGCCTTGGTACCAAGATTAAGAGTAATATACAATTGTCATACCTTCGGGGCCCCGATCGAATACCTATGATGTTCGTAGAACCGCTCGTGCCGACAGGGTTGTCGACCTCTGCTGCTGCTGCGGGCCGTCGGCGGCGGATGGCGTGGCAGTCGTCCACGGCCGATGTGCCGATAATTCTTCCCCGACCAGGATCTTGATACCACGGCGTCGCACTTCTCTCGAATCACCGTCCGTCAGTGGGTTTAATTACTCAACCCGCGCCGATCATGCGCGCCGATCTCAGTTCCGTATCACACAATTACCATGACATTTCCACTACACCGACTATTAGGAGTGTGATCAATTATTCTACCGACGCCAATCTTTGACTTTGCTGATATTTTCAATGTCCTATTTACATTTATGCTATACTACGGTTTCTAATATTTCCATAGTCGCACTGCGGATCGTCTGCGTCCTTGCACTATTCGCGAGCTTTCGCCACACGTCTGCCCTCGTCGCCGCTCCGCTAACGTCTACCTGGTCACCGTTCTGCCAACGGCTCTCGTCCGCGATTCTCGTAACGAACTTTTGCACGTGCGCGTTGCCCAGTTCTAACCGAAATTCACACGCTTGCCTCCCGGCGGTGGCACCGTCGGCGGTGGCAGCGGTTGTTCGCCGGCCTCAGCGAGCCGCGCTCGGCGCACGTACCGCGCAGTCCAAAATAAATGTTGATTTCTTACACTAATGATTTAATTAGTGTAATGAAACACATATTATGGGTTTCAATATATAGGGTTGAAAAGAGCACAGCAAAGCGAGGTCGAACAACGATTTAATGTCGAACCGAATATCTCCCGGTGCAGCTCCAACTCAGAGCTCTCCGAATCTTCATACTCCATTCTACGCAGTCTATTGACACTGGAGCAAGACGGGAACTCGGCGGCGCTAAGTAAATAAAGCAGGCGACAGACAGAGGCTCCGTCCGCGCGGCGCGCCCTGATTTCCGGGGAACGAGGCGCCCTTCTCCCCCCCTCCCCACCCCCTCCCCTCGGGACGAGGCATTGATCCGCGAAATGAGCGCCGGAGGCAATGGGGCGGGCCGAGGAGCAAAGGTTGACGCGGTGACCGACTGCCACCAAATGCCACCCACGCCCCGCATCGGCTCGGCACCGGCGCGGTTAACCCACGAGCCAAAAAACGGCCAACCGCCCGCCCGGTGTCATGCGCCAGCTCACGAAAAAAAGCGGCTTTACTTTCAGGCATTAAACCTTCGAAACGCTCCGAAACTTTTGAAATAAAATCAATCGCACTGTCCTAAAAACGCCGTGGTACGTGTCAAGCAAGCAACTACACGCATATATTAATAGATTGTCCTCCAAACAAAAGCGGCAGGCAAAATTACCAATTAGAAGGTAAATATGATACAATTCTTAACTCGAAAGGTTGCGAAAAAGACGCGGCTTTTTACTTTCAGATATTAAACTTTCGAAACGCTCCAAAAACTTTCGAAATAAAATCAATCGCACTGTCCTAAAAACGCCGTGGTACGTGTCAAACAAGCAACTACACACACATATTAATTGACTGTCCTCCGTACAAAAGAAGCAGGCAAAAATGCCAAGTAGAAGGCAAACATATAACATTCTTAACTCGAAAGATTATCAAAAGATAATTATTGATTTCGTTAAGGAAATAAATATTTACAACAGCATTTAGACGAACTTCTTTTTATACTTGTGTTGTATGTACTGTCTGTGTATTGTATTGAATGTATTCTATGTATTGTATTTTCGAACTGTTTTTGATGATTAATATGGTTCTAAATTCCATAATGTAATTGTAAAATGTATTTATCTGTTTAGTCGTTAATGACCTTGATGTCGATGCGACGATTAACAAATTTAAATGAAAAAAAGAAACTACACAGTGAGTTTGATCTTCGCATGATTGATCATTATATCATACAGCATTCAATAATTTCTTTTTAATTTTTATCATCTTCGCCTGTTACTTTTATATTTAATCTATGAAAACCCTATAACCATTGTTGAAGAATCAAATCTAAATTCCCTAAAAAGACAAATTTAAACCCTTTAAAAAGCAACTCGTGATTTTGCCAAACCTATTTACAATGGGTAACTTTTTTCTGAAACTGTAACATATTCTCAAGATTTCAGCAAACACTTAACATTCATCCCTACGTAATAAATAGGTAAACATTCTGCCGTGTCCCACTAGCGCATAAATGTGATTTTCAAACCCCCAACAAAAACTGATTTTCTAGCGCTTAAGGTAAAACAAATAATATTTTATGTTAAATGAGATTATCACAACCTTCCAACAATTTTTTTGCTCTACGTAATTTTTGGAAAGCAATCTGAGAAAGTTTTGACGGGTTAACATCCAGAAATTGGATTGTTAACAAAGCTACATAAATTTCTTATATCACATTTCACAGCATGTAGAGACGTCACTTAATTTGGTTTTCTGGAAAAACAGGACTAAAACCTACCTTTGTCATTTAAGATAAAATATTTGTGAGGTGATGGTCATGGACGCTTGACATCGCATAAAAGAGAAAACCTAAAGCAATAGCTTAGGAAACTAGATTACATTATTCGCGATTCTTCGCAATTAAATGTTATTCTTCGGAAGTAGAATTAAATAATTACAAATTTTTCTCGATAGCATCCATTGATACAATTTTTATGTACATTTCGAAATATTTTTGAAGTTTGAAAAATTATAAATATTTTACCAAATTTTCTACTACTATTTCACTTATATATTTAGGATAAGCAACCTACAACTTCCAATTTGTTTCAAATGATTTTTCTCATTTTTCAGTTCATTTGTTTGTTCATAGCAAAAGTACAAATGGTATAACAGACCTTTTAATCTTAGACAACATATTAAGACGATATCTCTGAAATGCATCCTCAGCAATTACATTTTTGAGCTATTTTGCATACTATGTAATACAGTGTAGTACTGCAATTGAATATAGGTATTATAGTTATATAATATTACAATATCCAGTGATGAATTAGTAAAATGAAATGACGTAAGCGCTCAAATACACTTTTTAACACATTTGTAACTAATATATTCTGTTTTTGAGACAAAACTGCTTCCACTTTGGAAGGCAATTGTACTGTTTATGTGGAATTGAAGGGTAAGTTGTCAAATACAAATCGACCGCAACATCACAACATACATACGCAGTAGTGCGTCACGGGGGGATACTGTGTTACGAGGAAAGAAGCGAAATGTCATAATAAATAATTTTTAATCCATGAAACCCACGAACCCTCTTCTCTCTTGATGAGTTACGTCACAATTCAATTAAATCCTATCCGATCTAATGGTCATCGTGATTCATCTATACGAAAGTCTTCCTTATGAACAGTAAAAAGTTCTAAACGACGATCAAAAACTTATACATTTAACGAACACTATTCTTCGAATTTCTAATCAGATCACAATATGAACAAAGATTTTAAATATGTTACCATCCAAACTGACAAATATTTTAGAGAAACTTTTCTAAGAATAAAACTTATATTTCTGTCCAAAGCTCATCTAAAGACATAAAAATGCCATTCGCCATCCAGTAGAGGTGACTCAGGCGAACATCAATTGATGTCACTGCAGTGCCTTTGACCGGGAGGGTCCTCGGTTCGAGTCTCAACAGTGGTGGCAGAATTTTTGACCCTAGCTTTTCAGCAAGTCGAATTCAGTCGCTGTCTGGAGGAGAGTTCTAGAGGCCGGCTGCTGTGATCGGTAGTTTCCCGTGTTTTTTTTCGATCAACCTCAGACGAATGCCGAAACAAACGGGCTACGGACCGCGAGCGATCTTACCTTCCTCTTCCTTGTCGTATCCTAACCCCTTACTTACACACACTTACACTAACGTACACTACACTACCACCTATCTTGAGAGATCGGTCGGGAGCTTAAAACTTGTCCTGATCGGGGCGGTGCGCCCGCTGGTGGGAGATACCTGGTTGGAGAAAACCCCACTACTCGACGATATGTCGGATCAGATCTCACCATCCAGCGGGAGAAGATCACCGCCACCACGCTAGTCGGAAACATGCACTACACTTACGGAAGTATTTAACTTAGAAGTTGACGCGCCCGAAATCACTAACAATCAATCAGACCAATCTCCGAAGTTCCTTGAAAAAAAAATTGTTTGTCGCGGAGAGAAATGAGTGAACCTTTTTCACAGATTCCCCTTCCGCGTGATGTTCACCTGTCAAGACTGGTAGTCGACGATAACACCCACGCGCATCCCCTTCCGCCACAAAAATGAATTGCACTCTATGACTGGGGGCACAAACGAAACAACCTTTTAATTTTCGTGTCAGAGGGTTCGCAGTGCGCTCTGATTGGCTCGTTTACGCGTCGCGCGGCGATGTTTTGCAAAGATATATTATCTGGCAATGTTCGGGCGTCGTTAAAAGCCGTGTAGTGAATGGGCAACAAAACGTGACTGAAACAATTAACATCAGAATAAAAGCGCGCACGGGCCAGCCCCGCCCGCCCCGCTTCGCGTTGTTAGGTTGCACACGCGCGTTTCGTGCCGAGCGGATAAATTGACGCGGCGCCGCGCCGTGAAATCCGCAACCGCGTCCAGTGATGGTGCATGCGAAAGCATTGCCGTGCACTCGGCCACTTGGACATACTTCTGGTATTATTTGTAATTACTGTGCATTTCCACGCCTAAGTCGTATCCCAATACCATATGAAAACAAACGAAAAAATGTATTAGAAGGTTGTGAAAATAATATTATATCCTCCCTTGTCATATAATATTATTCTATCGTCGTATATTATACGTACTTTCGTTTCAAGATTTATTGGTTATTTCAAGACACTGAAGAAACGAAGCTCAACTTGTTACAAAATTGTGAGCAATCTGTACATCCTTTTAAAATAATTACATTAAAAGTCGCAATTTAATTACATACGGTACACGGTGAGTTTCAACAGTCATGAATACAATGAAATCACTTTGCATTTGCAATTTTTGTCATTGTAAATTTTTGGATAAAGTAAATAATTAATTTCGAAAACAAACTGTTTACTAATGTTTCATAATAGATTCTCGTAAGACTATTCGAGTAGTTGCACATTCGAATATGATACAATCTGGCTTATAAGCCTGCATGGGAAATAAAAGTATACAATCATTTTTATTTCTCAAAACAATCGAATAAATTGCTTACAGACAAGACGCTCTAGATATGCAAGAGTTCACGAAACTGCACCATTGCATAGTATTGTATATCAAATAGAATTGTAATTACCTTTCCTATAGATTACATCGAGCTGAACATTTTAGAACTCTGAATAATGTAATATCAACTGTGACATAACGGAATTATATTTCGTTGTATCAAACTGATATGGCCTATTGAACAAAAGTACATAGAGCGTTTTTTACAAGGAAAATGTGATAGAACATCAATAACAATAATTCCTGACCTTGTATGCTCGCTTAACACGCCAATATTTATACGACGTGTAAGTTATCAGCGTATTTATTATAACTGGCAAACAACTGACGAGGACATTCACAACGTCATAATGTTCATATCTGAAAACTTAAAAGTCGGAGTCAGGTATAAATTATATTCTTTCACACAAATTGACATTGAATTTTACCATAATTTTGCTTTATGATCCACATACGCATTGCAAGGACAAAGATTGGTGTGAATGGTTTTCATGTAGAATGTATTATATTTAGATGCACGTACTATAGACCTCAATGATAGCAATGCTGCTATCTCTACTTCTACTGTACAATGTTCAGAATTCCGGTTTTAAGAAAATCACGTTTTTAAATTATATTTAGTTTGTTTTAATTTTTCAATTATATTACAATATATTTTAATTCAAAAATTAATTATTATGTATTGAAGAGATAGGGTAAATGTGTTATCAACTACGCTGCTACCGTATAATTGAACAAATTACGGTTTAAAATAATATAATTAGAAAAATTGTTAAGACATGTTTATAAAATATTTTTTGGTTATTCAGATATTCACAGCGTTCTGAGACCTTGGATTAGGTCTCATCTTCCAGAGGACAAATATTTGATGAAGAGTTTAAAAAAAGGGTTGCTCTATAACATTATATTGTCTGTATTACTTATATTTCTAAATTAATTCTTATGAAGAGCTGAAGACCGCTGCATAGCACAAACGTGTTTAGTTAAGACGATGTTTGGAGATGGAAGCATTGATTTATTGATTTGAAGTTGAAAAAAGGTACATAAAATATAAATTATTTTTTGATGCTGAAAAAAATGCACAATCCTTTTTTATAGTTATTTCATAACATTTTAAAAATCATTATAAATCCACAATGGTTGCAAAGAAACATGACGCATTGCGTTTGCCTTCCTTAGACCAACACTGTTATTCACACAGATCCGCGGGATCACACACTCGTCTATTTATCATTGGCAGCACAGCACCGCTGGCGATTTACATGCAAGGCTTGTGCACTCCGCGTGAGCCATCTACATTTTTAACTGCGCAGAGTCCGCAAGCGGCTTGCTATCGGAACAGGTAGCCGGTAATTATGTTGATTTATCCGCAATTCTCGTAGACTATCGGCTAGCCATCAGTCAACCGCTCTTTTTTTTTTTTTTTTTTTTTTTTTTTAATTCATGCGGTGACGCCGGCCGGCGGCACATCGACAGAGCACTAGCCACGGCGCATGCGCAGGCCACGGCATTTTCAGCGCGTTTGTTTTTCCGAGCGCGTACAAAAGAACGGCGTAATGAATTGTGCGCACGAGGAGACGACGGCGTCGGAGGAGGCGGCGGCGGCGGCGGCGGCGGCGGCGGCGGCGGCGGCGGCGGCGGCGGTGGTCGTGGGAGGGGCGGTAGCAAGCGGGAGTCTATTATATTCCTTCAATACGGCAATGAATAAATTATAAGAGCGCTGAAAGGCAGCTAGAGGACTAATTGGAGCAGCCCTTCGCGACGCGGACAGCCATGAAACTGAATTATCCGCCATTAGACAGGGCCGGGCGCCCTGGGCACAGCTCGAGCCCTTCGACCGCCATTGGCAGCGCTTGCCCTTCGCCGACTAGATAGATTTCTTATTTCTGCTGGTGGGTGTACAACCTGGCGGCAGAACACTACAATTTACATATTACAATTAGGAAGAGTAATACAACGTAATTTTAAAACATTTTCAGACAATAATAATAATAATAATAATAATAATAATAATAATAATAATAATAATAATAATAATAATAAAATAGTATAATATAACAACAAAAGACAATAACAATAACATCATTAATTCTACATTTTAGACAGTCATGTGCGGAATTTTTAATTAATAAATACACTTTTTAAGTACACTGCCCTTCACTTCATTTCATTTCCCTTCACTACACTTGTCTCTATTGCAGTACACTTCACAACACGTCACTACACTCCAATTCAACTACTACTTTAAATATAATTGTATATTTAAAAAAAACAATGCATTTAATAGTGATTATCACAATACTAATAATAAAAATAACAATTATAATAAAATTATAACTAAAATAAAAACTATTTTAATAACCCTAACGTACTAACTAATACATTTTACTAATGTCCTAAGTTAATAGAGGGACACGATGGAATACTGTTACTCACGAATGGAGTTATATAGTATGCAAGTAGGGGAATGTGCTAAAAAACGACTAGAACGGGTAAATAGGAAAACGCCTTCTTTAGTAGCTACAAAATAATAAATTGACGAAGGTCTAGGCTTACGCAGCCCGAGTTATTGATCAGCCGGCTGTCCGGGAGACGCCACGTTTTATGCACAGGTGCCAAACTTTCGACCATCATTCTCCGACCTTCTTCAGGGCACACACTGCATTTACTGGCCTGGAGAGGCCTGGAAAGCCAGCTTTCGAAGTTCCCTTTTGTTTTTCAGGTGATTACGTTTCACAGGGAATTGCTAATTAAAATAAAATATTTGATACTTAATTGATGCATTTGCAAAATAAAAGAAACCGACGCCAGGCTAGGATGTGAAGCGCCATAGGTTTCCTTGTGTCTCGGTTGGGTTTACATATGACATTAGTAAGATTTGATCGTGAAAGTTAATTATTGAATTAGTGTCAACTTGAATTTAAATCAAAACACCTGTTTTGTTATAACAAAGTAACAATACAATGCCAATCCGGTGGCCAAGATCACTGAGGTAGTAGTGCCGTTGCGAACTCGGACCGAAGGATCGCGGGTTCAAGTCCCGCCTCGGGCATTATTGTATTGTGTTCGTCCTTTCACTCACCTATCATCATCATATCGTATCATCCTCATAGTTACCATACCGTTACACGCAATAGTGGTCGCTAATGACCTAGAAGTTGATGCGACCTTAAAAAAATACAATATCATAAATCTCATACTCAAATTGTAACATGAAAATGATAAACATTTTCAGTGTGATATTCTGTCCAGCATTTTTGGCGATGAATTTTTGATCGGAAAAATGAGTAGTTTATTCTGGAAATTCATTCGCGAATGGCAACATAAACAAATTACTCATTGAAACGCAGATGCAAAATGCAATTATGATTTGCCGGTAAAATTGGTAACACAAAACAACCTCGTGTTTGAAAAAGCATTACGTACTGAAAGCACTGCAAATGTCCTTAGTTGCTTTAAATTCATATTAGATATTTTCACAAATGTTGGTAAATAGTGTGAATGTACATAAACACTGCCAAATTTATGGTTTGTGACAGAAATATCTCTATCATGTCTGGCATGTAAACAATATCGAAAACTTCTCCAAATGAATTCAGGATTTATTAAACATGTTGTATTTTTTCAGTCATTCCACAATTATTCATATGAAAATGATATATTAAAATAACTGTAATCAATCTACTATACAAATAACTATTATATGTTTCATATTAAAAGTATTGGGAAAATAAATCGACATAATAATGCAAGGCATTACAACCAGCAAGTCATCTAAAATGTGAATCCAAAATTAAACATGCGCTTGCAGACTGAAAGTAAAATGACGCTCCAAAACACATGCAAATCAATTACCTCGTCCTCGTTACGTTTCTAGTTTTCACATCGCCCATTTTCTAACGCAACAAAGGGCACAGTTTCTGCCAAAACGATCGTTCATACTTCACCGAAGCCTCGTGTGAGAGAATTAAAGACTCGTGCGCCCGTCCGACAATTCATCAAAGCAACTGCGACTGTTAAATCATCATCTCCATCCAGCAACCCGAGTGAACGTTTATCGTGGGCAATAACCGAGTGCCCGTGGCGCTCTCCACAGAGATTTCCATTGTCCCGACGGCGGCGCCATAATGCCGGTCTGTCTGCTCGCCACCTCTCCGCCTCCGCCTCCGCCGCCGCCGCCGCGCCACACATAACTCCGAGTTGCCGCTAACTAACCGGGAGGTCCCCGAGGTGTAGAGCGCCGGAGGGCGGCGGACGGGGGTGGAGGGGGAGGAGGGGGGAGGTGGTCTCGAGACAGAGTGGCCGCCATTACTCGCAACCCACCGGCTCCCGCTCCCTCGCCCCTTTCCACGTTCTGCGCTGCCCACGTTCTCCCAGTGCTACCACCACCACCACCATCACCACCACCACACCCTGAGTCTGGCCGTAGCACATTTTTATTTACTTCTCTGTGAACTAATTAGATTATAATATCTTGTTATATTAATTTATTGTAGAATTCAAGTTTAAATATTTTTAAAAGTTTTTAGTAGGTCATAATTTAAATTGTGAAAGTGCCAGGGAAACCTTTTTATTTAGCATGCACTACTATCTTTGTAGGAACCTTTAAAACACAATACAGACTAGGTGTATTCAAGTGAACATTTCACACTTTGTTAATCATTATTTTGGAAGTGAAAATAGGATCGAACTCAAGAGTTTCTGACGAGTGCTACGAAGTTGGAGAACCTTCCAAAAATGTACGGTAATATCGGAAAAGATCTTATTCTTAGAAAAATGCGTACGAAACATAACTTGTGTCACCAGAAACATGAAGACTTGGTTTTAAATACATACAATACATTGTTTCTAGGTAATGAATGATGGTTTAGCTTAAGACATGTTGCATAATCTGCTAAATTATGTTTCGTCTTACAACTGTTTGATGGAGCCGTGAGAGAGGGGTAATGCGCTTTCCAGCACACTTACATGGTATTTTGTCGATGGTTTCTTATAAATGGTCCAAAGCAACCTTCCTTCCTTAGCGGGGTATATCGTACGGACACATCGTATATATCGCGTGTAGAGAGGACGTAGCATAGACCCTTCTCTTGATCTATCAACAGAAATAAGTCTAAATCCAGTTGCACTCTTCTCCGCACGAAAAGCCCAACCTTCTGTGAGAACACAACGTATAAAGCAGCCGCGACAACCACTGACCGCCCTCCACTCGCATTCCGTTGCTTCCGCTCGTAGCCACCAGGGTCAACTGCCTCTCCCGCTGTCAAAGCCCTCCCTGCCACCCACGCCTGCCTTTCTGTCGCGGTCCAGCCCCGCCGCCCCCGCCCCCGCCCCCGGCGGCCGCCGACCCGCGTCGCCCTCGCGCCCCCGGTCGTCGGGCGTCATTCGTCATATCGCACCGGCTCGTTAGTTCCCGCGCCGCCCGCCGGTCGCGCCACCGACGCCCCGCTCGCCCACCGCACGCTCCCCAGGGGCAATCGGCCCTCTCGGCCGGCACGCCCCCGCCTCTTCTCTACTCTCCCAGCCCTTTCTCCTCCAATCCCACTCCACAGCCCAGAGACGGGTTGCGCCGCGTACTTCGATTTAAACATAGGCTCTGTTGACGGAAATCAGCTGTTCCTGTGTCATGCATTGGGGGCTTGGATGACACCTACAATAGTGACGTTTCAGCTCCCGATTGATTGACACCCAACAGCTGACGATCTGTGAAAGGACATTATGAATAAGTTGTATACATTGCTGTTACTGATGTTACTTGCAAATCCGCCATCTGTTTATGCTATCGTTGACCGGAAGATTCTAAGTTTTGTTGCACAAGGGTAGAAGATTTTCGACACCAATTGTATTGAATTGAATTGAATTGAATTAATGCCTTATTTTACGTGGCGAGACAGTGGCATTGTAACATGGAGAATCCTTATGTCCATAAATATAATGAAGTACGGTTCATGGGACTTCATCAATAAAAATAATTGGACTATTTAGTTGTTCGCCTACTATTGAATAATTCTTTCCATTGACCAAGCCCCATGAACCAGACTTCATTACATAACTGAATTGCGAAGCAGCAATGAATTCGAAGTAATCAGGGAGCTAAAAATGGTGTTACGATACTCATCGATCGTGTTTTTAAATGGAACCTGACCACAGGAAAACATCCGTGACCGCCTGAAATAGCTCAGGCATATTACTGTCACTGTCGCTGAACGCGAGCCTTAGAGATCGAGGCTAAACGGTTGTGAATCTTCGACACTAGTTATTTAGCGCGGTCGAACTCAGCCGCTGTATGCAGGAGAGTTTTAGCGGATAGCTTCCCACGATCTGTATTTTTCCGTCTTTTCTCGAATACATTACCAGGCGAATTCCGGAACAGTATCCTAACAAACAGGCCGTAGATCACAAACAACGTACGATCTTTCCTTCTTCTTCTTCCTTGTTCTCTTATCTTGCCTTAAACATTCAAACTGACACGCACTGCACTACCACATATGCCAGAAGACCATTTCACAACTTAAAAACATTTGTCCCCACTACGGAGACATCCTGGTGGGGGAGATTCCTGGAGAGGGAAAGCCAACGAGTTGTCAGATCTCGCGTTTCAGCGGGAGAGGAACACCTCCACCTCCAGGGATAAAATGGGCACTTCATTCACAATACTAATGACCTCCGTAGAAGTCGCGTTCGGAAAGAATAAATATATACTCGCTATTTTTCCTCATCTTCCCCTACGTCCTGTGCTCCCATGCTGCCTCTTCCAACCTGTCTGCAGTACTCACAATCTTAGCCATTTCCCCTCACTGTTCACTGCCAGCGAGTCACCAGGAGAGGTGGCTCAGAGCATCAGTTGATGTCACTTCAGTGTCTCTCTGACAGGGAGATCCTTCTGTTCGAATCCCGGCGGTGGCAGAATTTTTCGATACTGGCCAGATAGGTCGCTGTCTGGAGAATAATTCTAGCTTCTGGCTGCTCCAATCTGTAGTTTTTCGTGATTTCTCCGATCAACACCACGCGAATGCCAGAGCACTACCCTAACAAACGCGCCAGGGACCGCCCGCGATCTTTCCTTCCCATTCCTTGTCCTATCCTCACCGATACACACACATACGCATTTACATGCACTACATTAACCACACATGCTGGGAGACCGGTCGGGAGCTTACAACTTTGTCCGGTTGGGGCGATGTCTCACTGGTGGGAGATACCTGGTGGGGAAAAGCTCGCTAGCCTGACGGTAGGTCGACGCCGGATCTCGCCATCCGGCGGGCCAAGATCGCAGACACCTCCCGAGCAAAAATGCATTTACTTACGGGAATAATGACCTTAGCAATTGACAGAATCACTAGAAATCAACCAATCAATTAATCGCCTTCGAGCCAACCTGCCCCGCCACTCACATTGACCCCCCATCGCTTTCCATCGTCACTTTCCCCCCTTCACTGGCCACGCCCCTTCTGCCACCTTCTCCTTTCCGAGCGCGATCTACCACCTTGCCCCGCAATGTCCCACCGCCGCCGCCCACGCCACCGCACGATGGATATACGACGCGCTCCTCGTAATTTCGAGAAAGGATTGAAAAATATTGGGCGAGCGAAACGCCAAAATACAGGCTGTATATGAAATTTCGAGAGGTGAATTTATGCGCTCTATTTGAAATGAAACTCGCGCCCAAGGCGACACGTCGATATTTTTTATTTGTGACGGGGGCGTGACTGGAATGAACGGATCGATTAGTGAGAAATGGTATTGAGATTACAGCTGTTTCCTCTTCCTTCGTTTCGACTGTTTGTCTCAGAAACCAATTTATTTCGGGAGAATAATACTTAAGTGGTATTAAAGCTCCACGTACATTTCATAAAATAACCAAAAAACTCTCTTCGCCACACAATACTTCACTCTAATACATTTAATAACTTTAAAAGGCAGAACAAAAAGATAAAAACCATAACGATTGCACCGAATTATTATTACATCATGTGGACAGTCACTGCATTTATCTGTAGGGGACGCAAATGGGTGAATTACTATCATAACCAGCAAACTATATGTGTATTTAAAAACAAAATATATTAGTAGAAAAATGAAGAAGAAATAAGATAGACGTAGGCGACTGACTATTTATCAAGGAAGAAGCAATAGAAATCGAACACCGCCAGATGGCTCTGAATAACACAAGGAAGTTCGTCGACGGCAGACGTAAAATTGACAGCACACGCCCCTGGCTCGATAGTACTTGCTTACAATATCGCACCGTAATACTGCGACCCCAAAGGGAACTTGCGTGCGCTCCGGTGCAGTTCACGGAGGAGACGAGAACTGCGATTTGCGCGCTCGTGCAAGAGAGCGAGAGGCCTTAATCAGGCTCACAGGTCGGCGTGCAAGGGCAAGTTACCGGGCGTAATTAGCAAGCTCTCGAACTTAGAGGGCCATTACGACGCTTCGCTGCGCGCTCTGGCGATTGAGTTGGGCCACGGGCTACCCTGGCCGCTGGCGGCTGTGGTGGGAGCGGTGACGTGTGAAGGCGGAGGATGACGGCCGGCGTTGTCACTGGCTGTGTCCAAGGTTCGTGGCGGCTGTGGCGCGGTCCGTAATGCCGCGGACTGAGACGAGTGTGATGGCGTTGTCGATGACATTTGAGGGGACTGTGGGGGTGAGGTAGCGGAGGCAACCGGGCTGGGGGAGGCGGTGGGGGGTGACGACCGGTGGCGGCGGGGCGGCGGGACGGCGGGGCGGCGGGCGGGGGCGGCGGGAGGAGGCGGGGAGTGGGGAGCGGCGGTCGGGGGCGGGGGGCGGCGGTCGTGGACGACGGCTGGGGGGCGACGGGAGCTGCGGGGGCGGCGGGGGCGGTGGGGCGGCGGGGGCGGTGGGGCGGCGGGGGCGGTGGGGGCGGCGGGGGCGGTGGGGCAGCGGGGGCGGTGGGGCGGCGGGGGCGGTGGGGCGGCGGGGGCGGTGGGGCGGCAGGGGCGGTGAGGCGGCGGGGGCGGTGGGGCGGCGGGGGCGGTGGGGCGGTGGGGGCGGTGGGGCGGCGGGGGCGGTGAGGCGGCGGGGGCGGTGGGGCGGCGGGGGCGGTGGGGCGGCGGGGCGGCGGGGGCGGGGGCGGTGGGGCGGCGGGGGCGGTGGAGTGGCGGGGCAGTGGGGCGGCGGGGTCGGCGGGGCGGCGGGGGCGGTGGGGGCGATGGGGCGGCGGGGGCGGTGGGGCGATGGGGCGGCGGGGGCGGTGGGGCGATGGGGCGGCGGGGGCGGTGGGGCGATGGGGCGGCGGAGGCGGTGGGACGGTGGGGCGGCGGGGCGGCGGGGGCGGCGGGAGCGGCGGGGGCGGCGGGGCGGCGGGGGCGGTGGGGCGGCGGGGGCGGCGGGGGCGGCGGGGGCGGCGGGGGCGGCGGGAGCGGCGGGGGCGGCGGGAGCGGCGGGGGCGGCGGGAGCGGCGGGGGCGACGGCGGCAGCGGGGCGCGGTGTAGGCGGAGCGCGGCGGTGGCGGGGGAAGCGACGGGAGCTGTGGGTGGCGGGGGCAGTGGGGAAGCGGAGGCGGGGACGGCGGCGGGATGTCTGACCACGGCTGCCCCAGCAGCTATGATGAGATTGAATATTCTGAACGCCAGGCTGCAGCACAAGTGGTTGGGAAACGGCTCGACAGTTATGAGGACCAAGCGGCACAATGAGTGTCGAGACTGCGAGACTGCATTATCCCGTAGCGTTGTAACTGTTTCTGGAAATTGCTAGATACCCGGTAGGAGAGGTAAGTGATTCAAACTATAGTTCACAGGTCGCTTGCTAATTTATTTCCACTATTGTTCCCGTCTGGAGACTGACGAATGTTAACAGATGAAAGACTACTCTCACCCTTTTGCCTATATCTGTCAGTCTCTTATAATCGTGAGATTCCTTTTAAAGTCTCTCATACACTGCACGTTAAGCAAAGAAGATTTTTTCATGTCATGGAAAAAAATGTTGTAAATGTAATGAAATTGAATTGGTTTTGAATTGAAGACGTATGATCTACTTACACCGCTTCTGCTAGTTGTATCGAACCACACATCTCAAATTATACATATTGAAGACATATGTGGTCGAGACTGTGAGAGGTCAAGCAGGCCACGTGACGGGACAAAACAGGTCTATTGCGGCTTAAGTGTAATGAAAAACCTTGGACACATTTGTGAGAAAAACTCTTTTAGATATTTTAGAAAACTTGACACCATCTGCTCACAGTTAAGCAAAAATCATTATTACTTCCTATATTCTGAATATATTGTTGTTGTCAATAATAAAGAATATATTGCATTAACAGAAATTTATTTAATTTTGATATCGAAGATTAAAGATTGTTTGCAAAAATGTTGTACGTGTTTCAAATGTCAAAATTAAAGTAACAGGACTGTAATTTTATATATGTTCGAAAATAGTTTTTTGGACCAGTCTTCGGAACGATAATTTATTAATTAATTGATTTTTGCGCTAACCTCGATGTATATATTCTACAAATCTAACTCTCATTCTGTTTTAAATTCAAAAAATCAAAGCTCTAACGTCATATCACGCCGTGGAGGCAGCGACAGTGCAACAAGGCCGGAACGAAACAGGGCCATGACGGCTGAAGTGTAATAAAAAACATTTAAACCATTTTTAAGAAAAATCGTTCAGGTAATTTAGGAAAATTGACACAATCAGATACAGTTACGCGAAAATACCAATTACTTTGAATATTTTGAAAATGATATCATTATTATCAATGTTAAAGAATCAATTACATTAGCAGTTTATTTATCTTCTATAATGGAAGTGAAAGGGAGTTCACAATTATGTCGTACATACTGCAATTTTCAAAATGAACATAACAGGACTCTTCTAATTTAAAAAATGTACGAAATCAGTATCTTGGACCAGTTTTCGATAATTTGTTTTAGTTGCATGAACCTTGATGTATCAAAATTTTCGACAACTCTCTCTCTCTTTCCGATTCAAATTCGAAATGTCGGAGCTGCAACGTCACATCAAGCCGCGGAGTTCGCGAAAGGTCTCACAGATCCACGAGGAGGGAACAAAACACTGTCTCTTCGGTGTAAGTGAAAATGTAATGAAGAACATGTGAGTGATTTTTTGAG
Source organism: Gryllus longicercus (assembly GCA_038098605.1). Lineage (NCBI taxonomy): Eukaryota > Metazoa > Arthropoda > Insecta > Orthoptera > Gryllidae > Gryllus > Gryllus longicercus. The sequence continues at coordinate 1,586,176 of JAZDUA010000327.1, read as the reverse complement.
AAAAACTCGTGTAAGTATTCTCGTAAAATTGACACAATCAGATTACCTTCAATATTCTGAATATATCATAATTAGCAATACCAAAGAATATATTGCACTAACAGCAATTTATTTATATTCGATAATTAAGGTGAAGTAGAGATTACAAACATATTGTACCTATTGAAATTTTCAAAATGAAAATAACAAGAAATAACACTATAATTTCAGAAACGCACGAAATAGTTTCTTGCACCGGTATTCGAAACGTTTTTTTCTTTCCTTTATTTCTTTCGTTGTTTTTTTGTTGTTTATGATGATCATGATGGTGTTGCACGAACCCCAATGCATTAAAATATTCGACAACTCCAACACTCTTTCCGATCCAAATTCGAAGCGTCGAAGCTGCAACGTCGCACCACGCCGTGGAGGCAGAGCGAAGTCTCCCAGTGCGAATCGGCCGCGGCCGCTCCGCGCGCTAGGCTGCCCTCAGTCGCACCGCCCGACGCCCTGCCCGGCGCTCGCCACGCGATTCGGCGCCGCTGGGCGACGTGCATCGATCGGCGCCATGGTGACGGACAGCTGCGTTTCGGGGGAATAATTGCAAATAGCGCGCCGGGCCCAGCCAGCGTGCGGCGCCGCTGCTGGAATTCTATTACAAACAACACCGGAGATTGGAACACAGTCGGAATTTCATAATAATAAAACGCGGGGAAAAAAAGAACGTGAACGCGACTAAAAAAATCGAAGGAAATGGTTGGGAAAAAAAACAGGAACACGAGACTTTTGCGGAGCTGTTCGTTCAATTCTAGTCTTCTGTTGAAACGTGCCACAGACGTTCGGATTTCCGGCGGCAAGTCGGTAGTCTTCAAATATCGTCGGTATTTTAGGATTGGAAAAGCAAACAGACGGAAGTCGACGTTAAAGAAAGGAAAGGGCAGCTTTCGGAAGTGCCCCCCTGCGAGTTAAAGGAAATTCTCACGAGGTCCAAGGCGGATCCTCGCAAATCATGAATATAATAATATAAACGACGCGAAATTTTCTCGATTCACACACGCATTAAATTACTTTGAAAGTAATTGTTGCTGCAACTCATCAGTGAAGTCGTTAAAATCTAGGGAGCCGTTAAATTATATAGCTGTCGTAAAGACTTCAGGCGCAAAATTGGAACATTAAATTATCCTGCGGAAGAAGGGGCATGGCCAAGTTTTATATGAACTGGAGTACAGCGTTCCCAAAGTTTAGTCTGGAACATGGTACTGCTTGAGCTATGGACTTAGTTGAATGTTTTAGTGGCCATATCGCGCCGGATCTGCCGCGATCCCGCCTGACCCGCTCAATGCTTTTAATGAATAGCATGTGTTCGCCCATTCCCTTCAAGTCAATTTCGATATTAAATCCCACCACAATTTACATGACACGAGGAGTTGTAATCATCTTACTCTTTATGGTGTATTTTTCGAAATGAAGTTTCAGAATTAATCTCTACGTAAATGCTATAGAAAAATACTACAAACATACTGACAATATTTAACTTTCTAGATGTTGAAGCTGTCGAATAGGATTTCATATGCAAGATACATTTTTATTGAATGTTTTGACACTTCTTCCGTTATGTTGTTGAATATTGCAATTTAAATTGATTAAATTTTTAGTAATTTTAGTTTTACTACGCCTTCTTTGTTTGAAAAAAGTATTTTTAATATAAAACGTAAAATATTATTTGACATTGAATTCGGGTCTAGACTAATTAATCTTCGCATTCTGAACAGCTAGCTAACCAGTATGAAATGAAAGACGAAATGTAATGGTAAAATAACTAACATTAATAATTTTGAATGGCATGCTTGTATATACCCATATGCATTATTCGTATCCAAATGAAATAGAGCGTACATCGTTTTACGCATGTTCATCAGACGCAAGAGAAGCTTCATTGTATTCTCGCAGTGCAGCTGCGTCGTCATCTTTAGAGACGGGAATATTTTTCTCGACATCCTGTAGCAGGAATTCGCAACTCGGAACAAGAGACTCTTTCGACCGAGAGAACACGCTGCAGAAATTGCAACACAATTCTGTTTATGAAACAATACTTTAATTCGTTAGCTGAAGAATGGTGGGTAGGGAGATAAAAAATACACAAGTTTTAATTACGTGTTTTCATGAAAGGAGAAAAAGAAATAAATGGTGCGATGCGCTTTGCCCTCTAGAGGCACAAACTTGCCAGCGCCTTCTCACGCCTGTCGAGCGGCAGTTGTTTGTCGCAGTAAGCCGCCAGCGGCTGCCTTTCATTCTGTCGAAGGAAAAGCTCGCAGAACAGACAGCCAAGAGAAAGGGAGACAGAAATGGGTAGGGAATTTGGCAGACCGAATACAGGGGTGAAAAATGGCAGAATTATAGTTCTTGTGTAGTGGAAGGAGTATATGTCGTGGTCTCTATAGAGTCAGAAATTAAAATGCACAAAGACGTTAATGTTTATTTTTTGCTCTAATGTTTGTGTATGAATATAGACACGAGTGTTTAAGCTATTATTAAATTTTGTACTTGCTAAAATTAATGCATATGTTACCGCTTAATGTTATTAATACTACTGAATACCCATTACCGCTCATTTTTATAAAAAAACAGTAACATCTAGTACATATTACAACAAAATAAAAAACAATAAATAAAATCCATTAGATGCCTATCTCCTTTGGTAGACGTCTGAGTAAATATATGTTTAATAATATATGTGTAAATATATAAACAGCCCATACACAATAAGCATATCCAAGCTGAAGACGATGCTCTGACGTTCAGCCTATGCAGTTAATATAAAACGACCCTAAGACTGCCCAATTCATTTAATATTTCCGACACTTTTAAGGGGTTGACAATGCGCTACGCGTGTGTAAGTTGCGGGCAAGGCTCCGACCTACGAAATTAACATACAACATCACTGAATTCTCTCCAAAGCATGATTTACAACGAGTTTTCAGCCAAGATGCTTTTTGCCGACCAAGTTGTTGAAAAACGAACAAAATCAGAAAAATAATTCAAAACTATTTAAGAAAATGACAAACATGAGAGGCCTTTACTGAAAAATTGCTTCTAATATAACTTGAATGAATCATCCTTTCTTAAACTATAGAACGAAACGCTCTCCCACTCGCGAGTTCTCAACGCTCGTTCTTCCCCGATCTTCAGGTGTCACAAGTCGGTTCGCAAGCGGGGATATGATACAGATACGACGTAGGGAGTAAGGTCAAAATGGTATAGAAATTAGTATAATTGGTGAACTTAGAGTTTTCAAAAGCAATATTTTGTGATAAATATTTGATGGATCCTATAATCTACACATCGCTCAAGGAGTAATAGAAACCATATGTAGGGAAGATATGAATAAAAAGGCAGATTTTCTCGGCGGAATTCAGAAGAGTTTTTTGCTGGCCGGTCGTCATACCGCCACTTTTGCATATCGCGGTTTAACGTCCAAAACAATGGCTAATAATGTTTAAATGGCATCGTCTCTCTGACAATCTAAAGCAGTGGATCATTTTGTGGAATCAGTTACAGTAAATTATAAATAAGGGCATGTGAATACTGTAAGAAAAGAAATTAAACCATTTCATTGCAATACACTTCTCGTTTATAATTTTCCTGAATTTTAATATTTTTGAAATTAATTCATTAATTGCAATCACACAGAATATGCAGGTGTATATACATATTTGATAAGTATTCAAGTAAATATTCATAGACTCCAATTCAACAAACACATGATTTCCACAGGAACAATACGTCTCACCACCAAAATTTAATATATTGAAAATAAAATACGATTAATGTAAACTATTGAAATATAATATTACCACATATTAAATACTAATATAAAAAACACGGCACAAAAGAGGATGGGATTATACATTTACAATGGGGTGTTGAAATTACTTACACGCTTATAATTAATTAAACTTATAAATTATTAATGAACTGAAGTACGAAACCTCTCTGTTCACTTTGATCATTATACATGATTTTTAGATGATTGATAGTCTCTTTTCACCATTAGGGTTTCAGCAAAAGAATTAATTATATAAAACAATACTGAAAATAATGATTCGTTCAGTCAAAGAAATTATAAAACACGTCTCACGTTATCATGCACTCCGCTATTAGTGAAGGCAAATTGTATCCACAAATCGATACATCAATATTTTATAAAAGAGAGATAAACTGATACAACAAGCAGTAATTTCCCACCGATTCCCATTTTAATTATTGTTTTTTAAAGAGTTATATTTTATTGTTTGGTCATGTTTAAATAAAAAGTTAAAAATAACCTCTATCGAATGTAAAGAACGAATTTTTATCTCTGCCCTTTATATCTGCCCCTGAAATAGAATATATATATATATATATATATATATATATATATATATATATATATATATATATATATATATATATATGGTTAAAATAATAATAAAGAGAAACATCCTGAATAAACTTCCAAAAATACCCATTATCTCTCCGTCTGGTCACGGATCGGCAACTGTAATAGATGTCAGCTGTTGGTTTTGAACAATTCACAAACAATTAGTTTCTTGAAATTTTATTCATGTTATGACCTTTGTTTGGAAAACATCGATGTTTCCGGAAAAATATATAGAAATGAAGAAAACATCAAACAGAAAAAAATGATGTTAATTTATCGATGTTTTTGGTCTAAAATATAGATGTTTTCTTCATCGAAGCTTTTTGCAATACGTATTCGTTCGGAATCTTGGAAGACGCTTTCTGTCCAGAGAGGCAAAGACGTCAAGCGATAATGAGGAGCGCAGGCGTGGGGTTGCGTGGCGGGGAGCAAAAAGGAGCGATCTGCAAGCGACAAGGAGGCAGCAAGGTGGAGGCATCTGCTCCGACACGCACCTCACGTGCAACCACGACGCTGCCCCCTCCCTCCTCCCCCCCCTTCCGACCCACGCCGGCCTCCGCTCAGGCAGCCTCTTTCGGAAGTACACTGCCGATTCCATCTGTGGCTGCCTCCACAACCGCCATATTGCGTATCATTCAGCTGCCTTGCTCCCTGCCTACCGATGGCAAAGTTTAGCAAAACATCGATATATCACCAAAAGCTTTTTGATGTCGATCGACAAAACATCGATGTTTAAAAGATCAATGTTTTAAATACGAAGAAACATTTTGAAGTTAAATGTTCTGGTTCTAATGTGATGCATAACAAGTCCGTATCAGTTTAAAGTATATTCTGTCTTAAATTAGACAGTCATCTCAATTTTCTAACCAATGTTCTATGTAATCAAGATTCAAATCGCAGTTTAACATTACTACCATGTAATGAATAATAAAATAAGTAACAAAACTGGAGAAATGTTGTGAATAGCAAACGGTTTCGTGCCGTCTGTGGATATAGTAGTAGTTGTTAAAGGCAGTTGGTTGCGAGAAATCGACAAATAAAATACAACCTAGAAATTTTATATCATATATTATTATATCATGAGACTTTTTTAAAAGCCGGAACAAGTTCTTAGTTCCTCAATAGCAATATATTGCCAAAAATCTGCAACCGTCGGGTCTCGACAGTTGGAAGTGAATCAGTAGGTTGCGAGGCAGCGGGTTCCGAGTCGGGGACTCAACTTGAAGGAAAATTCTAGCAGCCGGCTGCTCTGATTAGTAGTTTTCCGTGCTTTCTCCGACTAACACCAGTCGAATGCCGGAGCACTACCCTAACAAACGGTCCACGGACCGCGCGCGATCTTTTCTTCTCCTTTCCTCATCCCTTCCTAACACTCACACGCACTACACTACCACACTTATCGGGAGGCCTTAGAGCTTCTCCCGAATGAGGAGGTGCCAAGGTGATAGGTAGTGAACGTAGCTTTCTGTAACGTTCCTCAAATAACTTCACTTTTTTCGCCTACTTCTTCTTCGTCCTTTCCTTCGCTTTTTTTCTCTTCCCTCTCCCTCACAAACTTTATCATTTATACTTTCTGACCCCTTCCCCTGTACGTCTTTTCTTTTCTCTTTCACGAAACTTCCCTTTCACTACTCAGTATAACATACTCAGTTCTATTAATGTTCGGCCCTAAGCCGCCATCCTGATTGAGGTTTTTCTGGGTTTACTCAATCGCTTAAGGCGTATGCCGGGATGGTCCCTAGATTTGTTCTCCCAGACGTAAATGTACAGCTTGTCCTCCCCTCTTAAAATGTTACTACTCTAAATGTATGTAAATTCAGTGGTTAGGCGGAAGAGCAGGCCCTATGGCCTGAGCCTCGCCATTAATAAAGACATTATTATTATTATTATTATTATTATTATTATTATTATTATTAGTATTAGTATTATTATTATTATAGGAGATACGTGGTTGAGGAAAACCCTTGTATATACGCGCCAAATATCAGCATTCAGCTGGGGAAGATCACCGCCACCTCTCGCAGAAAACATGCACTACACGTATGAGACTAAAGACTAGCAGTTGACGCGGTCGAAAAACGTATCAATCAAACCGAATGACACCGATTCCGCAGTCACCTCTGCCGATGTCTCCTCCGCCATCAAAGGCGCGTAGTAGTATTGTGTCACCGATGAGAGATTGATTGATTGATGTTGATTCCGGCCGCGTCAACAGCTGGGACATTGAGGGGTCATCAGTGATGTAAGTGTACTGCATGTGGCTTGCTCGGGCAGAGGTAGGCCACACGTTGGCAAGATCCGGCGGCGACCTACCGTCGGCTAACGGGGTTTTCCCCAAACAGGTGTCTCCGACCAGCAGGGCACCGCTCCAGCCGGGTCAAGCTCTAAGCTCCCGACCGGTCTCCCGGCATGTGTGCTTGAGTAGTTCATGTCAGTGTAAACGTGTTTGTAAGGGCTGAGGATAGGACAAGGAAGAGGAAAGTAAGATCGCGCGCTGTCCGTAGCCCGTTTGTGAGGGTACTGCTCCGCCATTCGCCTGGTGTCGATCGTAAAAACTACGGAAAGCTCTCGATCAGAGCAGCCGGCCGCTAGAATTCTCCTCGAGACAGCGACTGAATTCGACGTAGCTGACAAGCGAGTGACGGAAACCCTGCCTCCTCGAAGCGAGTGTCGCTAAAGGACTTCGCTCCCAGAAGAGTGGCGGTCCTGCAGACAGCTTCGCGTCGCAGGAACAGAGCGAGGTGCCACAGGAACAGAGCGAGGCGACCGTCAGCGCGGGATTAATGGAACAGCGCCTGCTCTCAGAATTATCGCTCACGCGTCTGCGTCCCCTCATGTCGCTCCTTCGTAAACAGCAACGTATTTGCTCAACTGTGACTAGACGTAGCTCTGTGAAATTAAAATTGAATTCATCTCTAAAACGTGAAATCATATTAATAAGATATTATTTTTAACATAACAGCACGTAATCACTTTATAAAAAGAGTGCCTACGGGCAATACATGGTTGAAAATCTGTACGTTAGTAAAAATACAATATTACTCCAAACAGAAAATGATGCAATCTTATTGTTCGTGTTCTGTTAATCTGACAATTCATTCTTTGCATTTACGTTTTTTAAATCATAACGTACGTTTCAGCTCGCGAATACGTTTAAAAAAATTCAATAAAATTAAGTTATAATTTTCATTCTGTTTTCTTACGTTTGAAGAAATTATTTTCTGTTATTTTATTATTAAGTAAAATAAAATAGGTAGTTTGTACCCCAACTTGAAATCTATGGTCCAAATTTACTGGATGTTAAAACGTAGATTCCTCTTGCAACGAATCATCATTTTTGAAGATAAATGTAGCAATTCAATGTTCACTTCCTCCAAATCGCACCCTTTCCCATAACTCCGTTTTCTCCTATCGAGAAATGTATACAGCAACAGACACAATCGGAGAATATTTCACATTAAATGCGCCTCGTATCTGGAGGAATCGCATTTACATCTGCAAAAAGGATTCATAAAGTTGGCACTCGCAGGAAACATAGGAAGGCAGACGACAAAAAGTGTCTTGGAGCGGCGAGCACTGATAATGGATTCGGAACGAATGTGGCGACACTTTTGGGCCCCGCGCCGACAGCCTGCGCCCTACTTCGCCTATATATCGTCCCTCGGGCACTTTATGACGCCAGTTCGATGTCTTCGTCTCCATATCCGTAGATGTTGCCATCGGCACGGTTTTCTTCCCGCTCTCACACCCAAGCGCCAGCCGAACAGCATGCGACCAAAACGTCCAGTGCAGTGAAGACGACCGGGAGGACCTGGAGTTCAAGTTCTGACGATGACAGGCTTTTCAACTCTAGCCAGATAGCTGGGTCGACTTTTGTTGCTGCGTGGACGAGTATTCTACCGGCCGGCTGCTCTGATGGGTTGTTTTCCGTGGTTTCTCCAATCAACACCAGACGAGTGCCAGAGCAGTACCCTAACAAACGGGCCACGGACCGCGCGCTATCTTTCCTTCCTCTTTTCTTGTCCTATCCTCTACACACACACTTACACGTACATGTACTGCACTGGGGGGGGGGAGCGAATTAGCAAGCCGACGTGTAGGTAGTTCTCACGTTCTAGTGGGGAAGTAACGTCGGCCGCTCACGGCATATAGCATTCACTACTCTTATGGGACTTGTGAATTTAGTAGTTAACGGAATGAAAATTCCCTCTCTTCTCCACCACCCCTGTTTCCACATTCCCTCTCATGCCTACTACTTCATTCCACCACTCACCGTTCTATCTCTACCTTACTCCACTTGGCACCAGGAAAGGTCTGCGACCCCACATGCGACTCCTTATGATTTTTTTCTGCTCCCAACATCTGTCAACATACCAATGACCAAGTCTGTTCCCTTTACCGCTTCACACAACACTTCTGCTCGTCTTCCTCAATCACCATCTTCTACCTATAAGTCGATCCAGCTTTCCCGTGCCGTTCCCACCAAAAACCCTCGCCTCCCACACTGCCTTGTTCGCCATCTCCCATCGCCACCAACCTCCACCCATTTCCCCGATCCTACGAGTAAAATCGACCCAACCCCCCCCCTACGCCCAGTCACCCGCTCCTTGATCAATGGCACTCAGGCCCTCTCTTCTGAATATTAAGTCCCCCTCAAGTTTAGCATGAATAAAATATTAATAACATATCCGGACAATGTACCGCGCGGAGTGGAAAACAAACAGCGAAACGGCCGCCCGACTTGGAATACTAAAAATCTTTATAACAACGTGTACTAGATACAAAAATATGTGCCTCGTTGGGTAATAAAAACTTTGTGATATTGAGCTAGGGGCGTGATGAAGTGGGCGGAGCTTCTCGGAATTCTATGCGCAGTCACGGCTGAGTTATGGAGAGACGAAATGACTTACCTCAACCCTCTACAAGGGAACGGCTTTTTTTACGCAGAACACTTATACTATTATACTTAATCTCCACTTTATTTCCTTCAAAATCAAACATACTTTCATCAATATCTATGTTTCGAGAGTCTTCCTTTCAAATGTGCTATGATTACTCAATATGTCTGATACAACAAAATTATGGACGTATTCACCTTAGGTAGGTCTTGGTTTATGTTTATACAATTAGAAGTTTTATGCACAGTTCAAAGAAGAAAAAATAAATTAAAGTGATAAATCATATAAAACGGCGATGAACAATTATTTACATCTTTACTCATAAACTAGTTATTTCTGTATTAGAGCGAACAGCAAATTCTACCCTTACACAAATATGAACTATATTTACTCGAAAGTGTTCGGTCTTTCGGGTTTTCAGCCTCTAGATCGAGACCTTCTTGAATATCATTACACAACTAAACTTTGAAATGAACTAATGGCGGAAGATAAGCCTTCATTCAGTTAATTTCGCGATTTTATTAAAATTTAGTGTTTATATAATAAAACCTGTTAATATTAGTAAGCGACAATACATCTTCCGCAAAGTTGTTTAAAAGAAAACTCACGAAATTCGCTTGAGTAAAAATTACTAATTTCGTTCTATACGAAAAGCCTTATTGTTTTAAATATTAAAATATAACTTAGCTGTTCATAACTTAACATATAACTATTAATTATATATATATATATATATATATATATATATATATATATATATATATATTTGATTCACATCTACGATTATTGCGTAAAATAATGTTCAAAATATAAATCAATTTATTTCATTAAAAGTTTTACCAAAATAATATGATGTATTCGTGTGCGCACAAAAAGAATAGCAAAGGTCATTTTATTCGTGCCATGTCTCTCAGCAAAAAAAAATCAAGAAACACTGAAGGAAATAAAAGAATAACGATCAAGAGCAAACAACTCAGAAGTGCTCCGCGCTTTCTGTGATTTCGATTCTTATCCTCATTTGCCGCCCAATCGATTTCCGCTGCGACCCACCCTCGCAGTCGCCCCTGGTTTCTCCGCGGAAGTCGGCCGCACTCAGCACCTGCGGGCTGCGCCACCTTCTGTTGACTCAGCCCCAACAGGTTGCCAGCCCCAGACTCGGCTGCTACCGTCGTCCCGTGTCCCCTGGAACTTCGTCGCCCGCTGTCCTCGTCGCCCCAGCATGTGCCGCGGCCGTCGACCCGCCGCCGCCGGGTCGGAGCGAGACAAGACGGCGGAGCGGGGAGGATGGGGGGGGGAGGATAGGGTGGGCAGGAGCGTGGAGGGAAGGGAAGCGCATGGGCAGAATGGGGCTGGGAGAGAGAGGGAAAGCAATGAGAGTGGCAGGGATGTCGGTGAGGGTGGGGAGAATGAGAAGGGCGGGGACGGCGAGGAGAGTAAGGAGGATGGGAGCGAGGAGTTCAAGAAGGTCGGGAAGGACAGAGAGGGAAGGGAGAGCGAGGAGGATTGGAGCGAGCAGAGGGCGGTGAAGACAGGAATGGTGGAGAGGGCGAGGAGTGCGGAAAGGGCGAGGAGGGAGGGGAGAGGGGAGGGCGAGGAAGATGGGACGGTGAGAAAGGTAAGAAAGGCGAGGAGGGCGGAGAGAGCGAGGAGGATGGGAGAGCGGGGAGGGTGGGCGGGGAGGGCGGGGAAGACAGTAGCGGGGAGGGATGAGAGTATGGGGAGGGCGGGGAAGACAGGGGGCGAGGAGGGATGAGAGGATACGGAGGGCTGGGAGGGCGGTGAGGATGGGAGAGCGAGGAGTGTAGAAAAGGTGAAGAGGGTTGAGAGGACGAGTAGGATGGGTGGGCGGGGTGGGTGAAAGGGGTGACGAGGATGGGAGGGTGGGGGGACGAGAAGGACAGAGAGGGAGGGGAGGGCTGGGAAGGCAGAGAGCGCGAGGAGGGCAGGGAGGGCGGTGAGTACGGGGATGACGAGGTCGACGAGGAGGGCGTGAAGGGCGGCAGGGGCGGGAGGGGAGGACGGGGAGAAGCGAGGCGGGGCGGGGTGGGGCGAAACCGGGCTCAAGGCGAAACCTAGTGAGTGTGCGGCCGAGAGGTGTGCCGAGTATGCGGGCGGGGCTGCGAGGTAGAGGCAGAGGTAGGGGAAGGGGCGGGCCAAGACGCCGGGCGGCCGATATCGTTTGCGCAGCTCTCTCCCGGAATTGCAATTACGGCGCGCGCGAGCGCAGCGCGCGACCGGGCGAAACTCCAGTTGCGGGGGCAATGTGAGGGGGAGGGGGGCGCCAGGGCGGAAGTGGAGGCGGAGCGAGAAGGCGGTCCCGGCACAGTGGAACCAGGCGCGCGGCAGACGCAGAGAACTTGACAAACTATCAAGTCACACAACAGATACTACACATAGCACCTATCCTGTGAACAATAACCTTCAAGTACTATTCATGAGGATTCCAAGTGGACAAAACGAACATGAAGTGAATTTACTTGGATTTCCCTTCACACCTTGATGACATTGCAATTGTACAGAAATTATGCATTTGATCAACTTTTAAGCTGATAAGGGATTTAATGCATAGTTGTATACATCAAGGGCATTATACGGGTTTTAATGAACGACTGGAAACAAAATGCCGGAGGGTCTTTCGCGCACTCCTATAATCCTCTGTCATTCTCTCCATTAGAGAGCATCCAGCGTCATTCAATTGTTTTTCGCATTTCCCTCGTAACTACCATCCCCTCGATTCAGGTAAGCTATTCAGAGAATATTGTATAAATTTTAAATTCAGTGTAAATGAAAAAGTTTTTACATAAACATAAATGATGAACACTGCATCAACAGCCCCCCCCCCAAAAAAAGGAAGTCTAGGTTGTACAACTGGCAATGATATATGAGTTATTACATAAAACATGAAATATTCGTTAGTCATACCGAATGCATTAACAATTACTGACGTATTAGTGCACAATAAAAAAGGCTTGAATGTGCTGCTAGTAAGTAGTGTTAGTAATAACTTTTTAGTTATTAAAAACAAACACCCTCTATTTAAATATCTAAGGACGTATCATACTAGGTGTTCCGAGTACACGGACTGAAGTACCATTCCATTATCATATGTGGACCAGATTACATGTCGTCTATATTCCCATTCCTTATTCCCATGTGGAATGCGCATAATTTCAAAATTCAATGTTTTAAGATAGTATGTTTATTCAGAAAAATTAATACAAAACCAAACCGACAGAATTTAGCTGATGGGCAGCATTTCTGATACCTTTGGAGCGCTTCTAATTGAAAGGTCGTAGAGTTCGACCGTGGCGTATTTTCGACAATACCTCGCCAGCAACGTCGAATTCAGTCGCTGTCAGGAGGTCAATTCTAGCGGACAGCTGCTCTGATCGGTAGTTTTCCGTAGTTTCTGCGATCAACAACAGGCACATACCGGAGCAGTACCCACACAAACGGGCCTTAGATCACGCGACATTTCCTTCCTTTTCTTTGTTTTATCCAATCCCCTTACATACAACTATACTTGTCGGAAGACCATTCGGGAACTATCTTAAACCCGAGTAATAGTTATTTCGTTTACTAGAATTGGTGGACTTTTGGCCACACGACACCATAATCTTCGCTACACTGTGCTTTTGTAACATTTTCCCCAATGATACAAACATCACGAGTATTCAAAATGCTGAAAATGGCATCTACAGCCCTCTCCGGGATGTCTGAAAGAAATAATAAAAAAATATAAAACGCTATTTAACAAGTATATACACCCACGCTCAAGGCAGGACCTGAACCCAGAGCCCTTTGAAGTCCAGGACTTTCACTTGTAGGCACCGCGGTTACCCAGCTCGTCCGAAATGCGTACTTATATGTCTGTTACCAACTATTTAGTTCCGCAAACAGTACAAAACATTCCTCTCCGTGCGCCAACTTCACTTTCCTCCCGCGGGTCGAGGTGGCCCGAGCGACGCCGCGGGGCCGCAGGGCGGGCGCTGCGCCGCGGCGCCGACGCAAACAGCCGACAAACGCGCCGCGCTCCGTGTGTGTTTTGCCCGCTGCTGCATTGAGATTAACTTAGCGGCTTCATAACGCGACCGCGCCGTTCCGGAGCGTTTGCTCGGAAGCTCGGTGAGAAGCTCAGACAGGCACTTGCTACCTGAGCGTGGGTGGCTGGGTAGAGGGAGGGAGCAGAGGGAGGCGATGGTTGGATTAGATTTATTTAGTCAAACAAACAGTAAAAACTGTATGTGACGTATGGGGGAGAAGATCATCTGCGCACGTTTTCTTGAGCTCCAGAATCCCTTCTCATTATTTTAACTATAAATAGTTGAAAGATAAGATAAGATAAATAAAAATACATTTTCAAACAAAGCGCGAGATTAGCAATATTTGAAAAAAACTAGACACTATTGTTACCGAGTTATAGAAAAATTATTTGCATCGAGAAACTAATTGATAGGATGATTTTTCTGCATTGCTAACAAAAAAGTAACTCGACCTTACCTCTACTCCTACCATTAGAAGCAAAAGGATGGTTCAACAAAACGTGCGCATAGTGAAGCTACATTTACGTCCAGAAGCAAAACAACGTGCCATCTCAGCATTTGCTCAATGGATCAGGGAAACTGGACAAAACCTGGTCGAGATGGGGGTCTTTGACCCAGAAGCTGAAGTACATTACTTCTTACAAACATATTAAGTCTTTTTTAAAAAAATATACAATACGAATGTAAACTAATTCAATATATCACTGTTTTGTTAAAATAAACAGTCAGCTAGTCGACAATAGGTCAGCGCTGGATCTCTCTAACCAGTAGGGCAAGGTCACCGCCAACTCCCGAACACAAAAACTTGCACTACACTTATGGGACTAATGACCTTGGACGTTGATGCTCTCGGAATCACTATAATCAGTCAATTATGTACGTGTAGTTGCATGTTAAAGTAGGAAATACAATCTGTTCCTCCCCTGCTGGAAAGTCATATCTGTTGCTGATGTCCACCTCAGCTTAGAAGGTTCCCTCCTCCAGGTGCCTCTTGCAGTAGGACCATCCCATCTGGGGTAAGCTCTAAGCCCCGGATATGTATGGTAGCGTAGAGCACGTACGTGAATGGGTGTGTTAGAGAAATCAGAATGAGGGAAGAAAGATGGCGCGAGATATTTAACCCATTTGGCTACTGCTGCAGCATTATCCTGGTATTGATCGGAGAAATCACGTAAATCTACCAATCAGAGTGACCGAATGCTAGAATTTGCTTCCAGTCAGAGGTTAAATTCGACCCACAAATCTATTCATCTTCCAACGAGAAAATACCGAGGATATCTAGGTGCAAGTCCACCATATATATATATATATATATATATATATATATATATATATATATATATATATATATATATATATATATTAATTTTCGGGAGTTAGAAAGTTCACGTGTAAAAAGGAGTTTAATGAAATACAAGATATAATAGAAAAATCATTTGTTAACGCATGAAATAATTGTAAATTTACCTTAAATTATATACGTTGTTTGAAATGAGAGGATAAAGGAAACATACTATAAGTGAGGAATTAGTTTCGATGTAATGGAGGATCTCGTAACATTTGTTATTATCGTATAGTGATAATATTTAAGTTGTGCATGATCGAGTTACACGATGTTGGAAATTTAATTGTTAAATAAATATAAAACTTACATTACATTTTAACAAACTTGACATGATTTGTCTTAAATGCTTATTGGGGACCTCCTGAGCACTGTGTTTTAAATATTTCATTTGGTATGCTTCCTGAACTTTTAAATTAAATAATCATAATTGTCATTGCAGTTTTACATAGAAAAATATTATCAATTAATTTATCGTATATCTGAAGATTTCATTCCTTTTCCCCATGATTTAAAAATTCTCAACTCGCAATATTTCATTATTTAAACGCTCTAAAACAGCTATAAAACCAAATATTTCTGCGAACATTTTCCAACCCGGAGGCCTAGGGGCGGTTTTACGACGTGAAATAAAACCTGGTATCTTTAAATGAGTTCCCTTCAAGCACAATCTCAGGAGAGACCTGAGGTACGGAGGATAGGGGGAACATTGGAACAATGGTGTCAATGACGATATCTGCCCTTTTGAAATTTGTTTTATGAATATTACAAATATTCAGAGGAAGTGATGAGAAATAGTGAACAAAGGCAACAAGGTCGTGAAACATCAAGAAGTTTGGCAAAACATGTTTTGTTGTTGGGGTTGTGGTTTCATTTGCATGGGATTGTATGCAAGTTTATATGTAAAGAGTACAGAATGAATAATAATGATGCAAACGCGGAAGCGAGAACGGGAGAACCCACAAGGAACCTACTTAAACGTCAACACAGCGATTTGGAAACACCTCCACGGTCTAAGTCACATCGTACGCTTCCGCAGTAGAAATCCTGAGTACCCGGACAGCCAAGTACAAACTACCACGCTGGCCGCCGGGTCCAGCGTCTCTCTCTCTCTACCTTAAATGGAGGTCGTGTCTGCCGTAGTTCAGCGAATCCCCGTTCCTACGCTCTGCTTGCAAGGGCGACAGCATCCTCGGGCCCTGCTCCGCTCCGTCATTCAGCGCGACCGAAGCGTAGCTCGCGGGGTGGATCGACGTCGTAAAAAGCGCGTTCCCGGCGGGCGGGCGGGCGGTTTAGGCGGCGGTGCGTACGCGCGCACGGGGGCGAAAGGGCGATAGCAGAGTGATAAAAGGCGCGCGCGGTCGCCCAGGTCGCGAAAGGAAGGCAATTTCCGTTTAATTTCCTCGGCGCCCGAGAGGTGGCGGTGGCAGCGCAGCGGGTCCTCCAGAGATCGCCGGTGCGTCGAAGCGCCGCCGGCCGCGCTCGTGTCGTCGGGGATTCCCCGCTGGCCTTCGGAGGCGCTAGCTCGGCCCTCGGTGGGTTCCATCTCAAAAAATAAATAAAAATTAAAAAGAAAGACGAACGAGTGAACGATAGGAGAGAAAAGAAAGGCGGGGTCTCTGAAGAGTGTGATGAGAAAGAATCATAGAGTTTATTTTATTAGTGCACTGTAAAATTCGGCATATCATTGGGTGCTACCAAGCAAAGGGTTGATGAAATTTAACTGTTGAAAATGGCTGCAAATTGACGTACTATTCAGAAGCTATTCATTTTTGCAATTAGCATTATATATTGAGCTAACTGTTTCAAAAACGTGTATAACGCGTTTGTATGTTTGCTTTGTTTTGTTTTTGTTTTTTCTGTTCAATTAAAAGGAAAAAGTGTCATTTCCGCAATTGTTTTACTTCGTTCATTCACCTCCATGGCATCTTACTTTCAAACAGAAAGAAAAACCGTTTTGAGTTAGTACTTCTTAATGTATTTCAGTAATTTCGAGAACCACATTTATATCTTGAATTAGTTCATTAACATTATTATTTTAAAGTAATACATACTTGTATAAATCAATAAACAAAACTGTTTCTAGGCCCATCTCTCATTAGTCAACCCTGATTTATATGGCACAACATTTCTCAGAATCGTCCCTTACAGCATGACATTTCGTAAAATGTAAAGTACTTTTATCTGCATTTTTAGGAAAAGTTTTAATTCATACATTCTTTACAAAGTAGCATTAGAACGCACAATTACATTTAATATACTTTGTCCCCTCACGAAATAGCAACACACTTTGTGGTTCTTAAAATAATATCTTAACACCATGTAATTCGGATTGCAATGTAGGTGGAGTTGAAACGTTCTTTGAAAATAATTCTCATTTTTATAATGGGACACTTTGATGTCAAGAACGTGAAAAGGATGCGAAGCAAACGTTCGTAAAATATATTTTGCTGCACATCCCTACGAAGGGAAAACGCAGTATCAATAGAGAACTGGTGGAAATGGGGCTCCCGAAAGATCTCCCAAAACTTTTACTTTAAATGTATTCGAAGTAACACTCCGAAATTATTGAAATGAAGGAGCAGGAAGGGCTTCAGAGAATTCCCTGACCGTTAAAGTAAATTTTATTACCGGTTTAATTTTGAAATATTACCAGTTTACCACTACTAAATTCCATGGAAACAATTTATCTCTAAGGCGGAAGAGTTGTGCACATAGTTTGGCCAATTTACGTAGGTATTTTGTATTACGTAGGTATACTCGGTTATTTATTTGGGGTACTTGAACGAGAAAATACCGAAAAGTTTGAATTGATTAAAGTGGAATGAGTAGGCTAAATGATTCTTCTCAATTCTATTCAACGTACAGTCAATTGTAAAATGAAAGTGCTAATATCCCGCCAAGGATTTTAAAATATTATCTTCCATTTCTTTATAAGGTAAAAAAACAACAAATTATAGTAAATGAAAATCTTAATATTACACGTGGAGTACCACTTTATTTGGTTTTGAATGGCTGCTACTTGTTCCAGTTATTTTCCTATCGTCTTATTTTTAATGAACAATAATTATGTACAAAAGAATGTTCATTTTAAATGTGTTGTGATTCCTTATGAAAATTTCACGAAGAATTACATAGTTTGAGTCTAATGTTTTAGTTGTTTCTAATAGATTTTTTATATACTAAGTAAAATGTCGTGAATGTCTCATGAGCGGTTTAGTTTTATTTACTTTAAAATTTGTTGTCACATGTACATCACAGGAATGCATGAGAGCGATAAATAACACAGAATGAAAATGATAAGCTAAGCAAAGACCAAGGTTCATGAAATTATTCTCTCAACATTTGGCAACATCAGTTCAGAATAAACCAACGAACTAACAGCCCGAATCTACTCCAAACATCTCTGGCAATACTGTGGTTCCCTGGATGCCACACGCGCGTAGTTAGTAATGTTGGCATGCTGTGAACGTCACAGAGGTTGATTCAAACAGATTTTTCGTTAGAACGTCAGTTTTTATTTATCTCCAAAATATAGCATCTTCTGGTAACACATCTAATCCCATGAGTTACACATGTGCAAGCATCAAATGCACTGAAAATCTGAACCGCGGATCCCTGAAGGTTCAACGATCTGCGAGAGTTATTTAATTACTGGTATGGGAGATGGTGTGCAAGTAAGAAAGAAGAATAACCGGCGACTTGCACATAAATCTAGTAGTTACCTCGACTTTTAGAAGAAAATTATGAAATAGGTTGCGAAAAACGCAAACGAACATGCAGATCCTGGCGTTAAGAACGAGTTCAAAAGTTATGTAATAAACGAGACAGACTATAGTCTTCAGCTTCATTCACATATGAAAAGAGAGAGGCCATTTTGTTGGACTAGTTTGTCGCTGAGTAGAGTGCCAGGCAATGTAGTATTTGACTGGCTAGCTAGCAGTCCCTTCTGAAAGAGAGCCTTTAAAAAGAAATATATTTTAGATGAAGAGCACACTATGTATGTACTAAGTAATTCAGCAATGAACACGAAACTATTCCCTTTAATTAATTTTAGTTACGTAATTTTGAGTATTTTTTTACAAAACGAGAAATAGAAAAAAACTAACTTCCACTTAATACAGTCGATGAATTTTGCTCTTGCGAAGCCATCTAACTTTTCGGAAATTAAATGAAATCTCAGCAAGTCTTACGCTCCCATGTCAGGATCATTTCTCTCCAATGCGTCTGGATCTCTGGCGTCGTCCTCTTCCAGTGAATAATTGAACTTCCACTCCACCACGGACGCGTTCGCGAAAGAACACTTTGAAGTCGCGTTCATTTCCTATTTTCCCCCCATGTGCGTGAAAATTTAATTCGCGGCTCGCGCCTTCAGACCACGTCCCCAAGGGACGGCGGTCGAGGGTCCGATGCGGAGGGCGGGTGGGGATAAGGGCGAGGGTGGGAGCGCGCTCGAGAACGGAAGTGCACTGGGTTTCCTTGGGTTGAGAAATCTCAGAGACCTTCCATCCCAGTTGTCAGGCTGTGAGGGGTCAAACGGGCATTATAGCGAAGTTTTCCGTCCTCACCAATCTTCAGTTTTTTCAGCTTCAACACTTTCCTAAAAAAAATATTATCAAAGAGGTTGAGAAATCCCAGAGACCTTCCATCCCAGTTGTCAGGCTGTGAGGGGTCAACGGGCATTATAGCGGAATTTTCCGTCCTCGCCAATCTTCAGTTTTTTCATCTTCAACCCTTTCCTAAAAAAATATTCTCAAAGAGGTCGCGAAATCCCAGAGACCTTCCATCCCAGTTGTCAGGCTGTGAGGGGTCAAACGGGCAATATAGCGAAGTTTACCGTCCTCACCAATCTTCAGTTTTTTCAGCTTCAATCCCTTCCTAAAAAAATATTCTCAAAGATATGTTTTCTTAATTAGTACGCACTTCTATTTTTTTCGTTTAACACAAAATTGGCGCCATAATGGTTTGTTTAATACAACGGTCATTAAACGTGCGATGTGCCTATATTTTCGTACAACCAGTATTAAATGGAGATTAATCAGATTAAAAGGAATACGTTACACTCTATAGTCACCCAGACTGGCAAATCGAACTCTGAATTACTGCGGTCTCAGGCCCATGAATCTACGGTTGTGCCAGGAGCGTGGTGTAACTGAGTTAAAATCTGCAGGCCCAGATTCTATTCTCGATCGGGGTGACTGTAACATACGATTAGAACGAATTTCTCACTTCAGTTTTTATTTCTTCTTTGTTCTGTATTTTACACGTTTTTTCCTGGTTAAACTTGCAACTGGAAAATATTGTAATTATTTTGTATTGTTTCTTCACATTCATAATGATCGTCTTACTCCGTAATTAAACGTTTTGTGTTGAAATCTTCCTCATTGTTACGCATTTCAGAGAAATGTTGATATAAATTTGTTAATCGATTGATAAAGTGTTCTGAAACATCTGAAAAAAAACGGGTATATGTTGTGCCACCTAGGGTTCACTTAGAAGATACTATGATGCACCCCTCTAGCAAACGTTTTTTTCAACTAAACCGCAAAAATACAACCTTGTTCTTAGTTATATAGTAAATATATTACACTTAATTATATTACACGTTCCATTTTGAAGGTAATATAGAGGTACATTTTTTGTGACCTCTTGATGTTACATATGTATACATTATATAATATATATATATATATATATATATATAATAAAATATATAATGTACATATAATATATATAAAGAGGGTGATATACTGCTGGTCCACCCTGAAGCCTCGCTTTCAGGAAGAATGAACCCATAATCTGTACTAGAAACGAAAGATTCAATTCTTCCTCTTCTATTAATAACAAATTATACAGGTGAGAGAGGTACACAACTACCTAAGCACTTTTGGGTTAGGAAACATAGCCCTTATATTATTTGAGACAAGAAGTGAGTGAAGTGTCGGCAGGGCTACTTGAGCGGCAGGGCTCGTGGTTGGAGGGAGTGCATCGGTCAAGCGGAGTGGGCCGTGCGCAGAAGGGCCGTCGCGTTGTTTAATGATCTCTCGGGGGCGGAGCGGAGGGAGCGGAGTTGGCTCCTGGGCGGAGGTTGGCCTCCCAACTACAATTGGGCGCCGCATTGCGGCCGCCCAGCCGCTTGGCGGACCCCTTGCTTCCCCAGGGCGCTGGCGCAGGAGGAGGTGGCTGTGGCGGCGGCGGCGGCGGCGGCGGCGGCGGTGGCGGTGGCGGTGGCGGTGGCGGTGGTGGTGGCGGTGGCGGTGGCGGTGGCGGTGGCGGTGGCGGTGGCGGTGGCGGTGGCGGAGGCGGAGGCGGAGGCGGCGGCGGCGGCGGCGGTGGCGGTGGCGGTGGCGGTGGCGGTGGCGGTGGCGGTGGCGGTGGCGGTGGCGGAGGCGGAGGCGGAGGCGGAGGCGGAGGCGGAGGCGGTGGCGGTGGCGGTGGCGGTGGCGGTGGCGGTGGCGGAGGCGGAGGCGGAGGCGGAGGCGAAGTCGGAGTCGGAGTCGGAGGCGGAGGCGGTGGCGGAGGCGGCGGCGGCGGCGGCGGCGGTGGCGGTGGCGGTGGCGGTGGCGGTGGCGGTGGCGGTGGCGGTGGCGGCGGTGGTGGCGGTGGCGGTGGCGGTGGCGGTGGCGGTGGCGGTGGCGGTGGCGGTGGCGGTGGCGGAGGCGGAGGCGAAGGCGGAGGCGGAGGCGGCGTCGGTGGCGGTGGCGGTGGCGGTGGCGGTGGCGGTGGCGGCGGTGGTGGCGGTGGCGGTGGCGGTGGCGGAGGCGAAGGCGGAGGCGGAGGCGAAGTCGGAGGCGGAGGCGGCGGCGGCGGCGGCGGTGGCGGTGGCGGTGGCGGTGGCGGTGGCGGCGGTGGTGGTGGCGGAAGCTGAGGCGGAGGCGGTGGGGTGGAGGAGGCTGCGGTGGCGGTGTTGGCGGTGTCGGGGACAGTGGCGGTGGCGGAGGAGGAGGCGGGGGTGGGGCGTGTGTGGATTCAGGTGTGGAGCCGGGGAGACCATTGGGGGGCGGGGGGGCGGGTATGGGGGGGCGGATGGCGAGGGAGGGGCAGGTGCGGAGGTGGGAGTGGGGCGGGGGCTGGGGCTGGGGCGGGGTGGAGGCGGTGGAAGGGGGGAGGCGGAGGTTGGGCGGAGGTAGGGATTGGGCGGATGCGGGTGGGGGGCGGGGATGGGGCAGGGGGAGGGCGGGTCAGAATCACGTTGACCCTCGCGTGCCCTCATGGTCAACAGCATGCCGTTTGAGAGTTTGAATACAATTCGGACAAAGCACTTTTGGCTAAGCATTGCCTATTATATACATTTTGTTTGGTATTACAGAAAATGTACTAGAATATATTTTTGCATTCTGTTACGAATTGAGAAAGATAAATAAGTTTTAGAGCCAGGATGTAATAACACTTAGCTTAGAAATTTACTTTATAAGATTACTTTACCTACCTAACATTTTGAGATTCTTGCTTTCTGCCTGTTACATCATACTCTAATCAATTAAATGAAAATTAAAGAAGCACTCCATTATAACACAAGCAAGCTCGAAAAATATTTATTAGAATACTTCTGCAACAAAGAATGAACTTATCACTCTCTTCAGTTCATTTTATTAACAATAATTGCCATTTGGTATGTTCCAGTTTGTCATTATTCGTTCAAACATTAATGAAAATACATTTTTGTAGTCCAAAGAAAAATGTAAAAGACGTGCCGCATTAGATTAAATTCATCATTCCCATTTTTTTTCTCAATATTTCAATCATGAATTATTTTTGTTAATACGGTATACCGAGACAATTCGAAAGAACGAAGGTAAGTGCGACTTATAATCTCCAGGACGAGGAATACTTGGCATTGTACTCTGACTCTCGGCATTTGCGTTACAGGCCCCGCCTCCCGCGCCGTCGCAGAAACTGAATATAATTCCCGCGGCGCAACTGAGCGCGAGGTCGTTACCCGGATGGCGGCAATCGCAGCTACGAGCGAAAGTTGGCGCAGGGCAGGAGCAGAGAGGGCCAGGCCGGCGGCGGCGGGGCACTCAAGAGCACAAGAGGGCCGGGAATGGCAGGCGTGGCGAGGCGGAGGCGAGGCGGAGGCGTGGCGAGGCGTGGCGAGGCGTGGCGAGGCGTGGCGAGGCGTGGCGAGGCGTGGCGAGGCGTGGCGAGGCGTGGCGAGGCGTGGCGAGGCGTGGCGAGGCGTGGCGAGGCGTGGCGAGGCGTGGCGAGGCGTGGCGAGGCGTGGCGAGGCGTGGCGAGGCGTGGCGAGGCGTGGCGAGGCGTGGCGAGGCGTGGCGAGGCGTGGCGAGGCGTGGCGAGGCGTGGCGAGGCGTGGCGAGGCGTGGCGAGGCGTGGCGAGGCGTGGCGAGGCGTGGCGAGGCGTGGTGGGGCGTGGTAGTGCAAGGAAGGGCGTGGTGGGGAGTATGTGGTGATGTATGCCATGGAGAGGCGTGGCGTGGCATGGTGGAGCGGGGCGGAGCGTGGCAGGTCGTGGCGCGGAGTGGTGTAACGAGGCGGCGCGTGGCGTTGGGGTGCGTTGGGGGATTAGTGATGCGAGGTGGGGCGTGGTTATGCGTAGCGAGGCGCGGCGGGATGCTGTGGGGAGTGGCGGGCGTGTTGGGGCGTGGCGCGGCGTGTTGAGGCGAGGATGGGCGTCGTGGGGAGTGGGGAGCGTGGCAGAACCAGGCGGTGCATGGTTGTGTCGGGCGGGGTTGGGGCAGAGCGGGGCGGGGCGAGTGGGGCGGGGCAGCGGCTTGGTGGGGAGTGTGGTGGGTGGGTGCCCGGGGAGAGTCGGGCCGGGCCGTGCAAAGGTGGTGTGGGGCGGGGTGGGGACAGTGGTGGGGAGGGAGGCGAAGCGCAGCGCCCGGGCAGCTCTGGGGAAGGAGACCCAGAAACGGCTGCTGACGAGGTATAGAAACAGCACTGAGTGGAGAGAAGAGGCTGTGACACAGAAAATGTTCCATGAGTAGAGTGCTGTCTTTCTTTGATTTTACCGTTCAATATTGTGAAATAAATGACTTTTCTTTGGGTAGAGGGAGTCATGTAAAACGCTCATACACAATATTCTACAAAATTTGTAGAATTGTATTCACAAAAATTAAAGTGCCCCTGTACCCTCCCTCTCTCCGAAAAAGGAGAGCGTAATAATGAATAGCAAGCTTTGGAAATAACGGATCGATCCATAAGTCATGGAGCTGCTTCTACTGTGGAAAGTTGCAGTTGAGGAAGCGAAGCGAGATGTATTTATTAATATTAGTTCATAAACGAACACAATAAGCGACAGAAAATTATTATTTAATTTCAATGAACAATAGTTAATCCAGTATTACATACAACATAAATTTTAAAAAAATATAGTGCAAAAAGACAAATTAACAATCAGTAAAATCCCAGGGATGAAATCACATGGATCATAGATTTTTATACCTTGATACATGATAAATTCTTTGTTTGTATTTAACCAAATTAGTACAAAAATATAAAATAAAGAATTGAAGAACATACGATACAATGACAATACCAGTACATCGCTGATGAAACGCTGTGTCGATCACTCATTTTGGGTTTTCCTCATTCACTTTCACCTCTCAAAGAGGATTTGTCGTCTATTATTCTATTCTATGAACGGGGTTCTGTGAAGCCATCGTTGTATGGGCGAAGGAAACTAGGATAGCGCCACGGACAAAGGGCGTTTTCTGTTGAAATTGCGCAAGGCTGCCTTGAGGATAACAAATGACTCGACCGCAGCGTCATTGATACGAAGCGATGCGAGGTGAGGAGCAGAAACTGAGGTCAAAGCTGCTTTCTCGTCCGGTGATGTGGCTTGGTCATCCTCGCCACACGTTCACAGGTGTCAAAGCGTTTATATCAAAGCGTTTGTGCCTGGCTCCGTAGATTGCATCGAAACCACGTCTTCGCAAATTCATTTCCTGTTGGGAGTCTCGTCCGGCTTTAGATTCTTGGAAGTTCGCCCCGTCCAGTTAATGATCCTTGAATTGCGAAACGCCCCTTCTCCTCCTCTCGGCCGCCCCTCCTCCCCCTCTCGGTCGCCCCTCCTCTTCCTCTCGGACGCCCCTCCTTCTCCTCTCGGACGCCCCTCCTCCTCCTCCTCTCGGACGCCCCTCCTCCTCCTCCTTTCGGACGCCCCTCCTCCTCCTCCTCTCGGACGCCCCTCCTCCTCCTCCTCCTCTCGGCCGCCCCTCCTCCTCCTCTCGGCCGCCCCTCCTCCTCCTCTCGGCCGCCCCTCCTCCTCCTCTCGGCCGCCCCTCCTCCTCCTCCCGGACGTCCCTCCCCCCCTCGGCCGCCCCTCCCCCTCTCGGCCGCCCGTCCTCTTCTCGGCCTCTCTTTGACCCCTTCACCATCATCTTCTGCTCACCTCACTAATCCATCACCTCATACATATTTTCCCCTCGCTCCTTGTGCCCGTCGATCGCCCATGGCCGTCCGACGGCGTGCGCCCAGGCTCCTGCCCAATATCCCGCGCGGCCACGCCCGCAGCCACGGCGCCTGCGCCTCTCGCCCGCCCGTACCCGCGCACGCCAGAGTAGCGGCGGCGCCGGAGCACAAAGGCAGCGGTACCTCATAATTAGGAACGCTGTGACCGGCGGCGACTGCGCGAGCGGGCGATAGAGGCTTTCAACATCGCGGCGTTACAATATCGCGTGGCATCGGCTGAAAGCGCCACGTCGGGGGGAGGGGGGTCGCCGGCGCCGACCGCACGCTCGCCCACCGCGCCGCTCCCGCCAGGGCGCGCGGCGGCGCTGCGGTCGCCGCCCGCCCTCTGCTGCCGCCGGCCGTGAAGCACTTCGTTTAACCGTTTAGTCGTCTGTGTTGGTTCGCTTCATGCCCGTTGCAGCTACGCACGGCGGGGGGTGGAAAACGCGGTGGTCGGTAAACTTCTCTTTGTTTTCAATTAGATCGCTGGTGAGGTAGATACCTTCCATTATTTCGATAAATAAAGGATGTTGTCTGGTATCAATTATTTTATTAGGCTTATTATCGTTTCGATCGTAGCGATCATCCTCAGAGCTTGCAGCTTCCGGGCCGGAAACAAAGTTCTCTTTGTTTATTGACACGGTCTCAGGTACTCTTTTATTTTGTTAATCTACTTTGGAGGATTTCTTGCGCTGAGACAATTCAAAAAAATGTTTCATTCCCAGTGTCCCGTCACATTTTTTTTCGCGTTTCTTGCAAAATGTACTAGACCTACGTGTATTCCTACATGTATTTCGCTACCTAAGTCGTTGGTTTAAGATGTAGATTAGTATTTTCACATATTATAGTACAATAATATAAACACTCGTACAAATCTCTCCTGAAATATTTTAGTAGTAGAGTTTAGTTTTGTGGCTCTCACACGCAATCAAACTTCATAAATGAAGTCTCTAAAGAAAGATATGTACACGAAGACTTGCACGATACGTTAAATATATGAAGGATTTGTTCTAGAAAAAAATACATAAATATTCGTGGCAAACACAACCTGGAACACTCGGGAATTGTTAAAAGGTACATGGTTAACTAAAAAATGAAGCGCATTAACGCCTAAACACTTGGAAATTGGAAGCCAATGGCCTTAAGGACACGTTTCTTGCACAAGATAATCTACAGAACGAAATGATCTGGGACATTCTATTTCATTTTTCCTGGTTCAGCACTTTCCTAATTACTTGAGTTTCTACGCGATTGAATTGCACGGGTGTACCTGTTTGTTGGGTAATAAAGTTAAATAATACTGCAAACAGTATCGTTTTACTTGCACAATTCTGCATTTTCGTATGGACAAGTTTACGTAACTTTCGCTAAAGTAAAAAGCTTTCTAAAATTTTTGATAATGAAAGATAGCGAATAGCAAATTGTCAAGAAAAGTTGTATTATGTTTTCAAACGTTTTTAAGGCAGTGATGTGAAATGTTCGAAGGACATATGCCTATTTTGTGTGTATTGAATAAACACACACAATAATTTGAATAATGTATTGAATAAACTCGCACAATGGTAATTTAATAAATTTGTTTCAAATAATAATTGCATTTTTAAAACATTTATTTGATATTATGTAAGTGCATTAAAACTTACCTTTACATATTTTTAAACAAATAAACGGATTTAGTTAACAACTTTCCATCTTAATATGGAAATGAAGGATAGAAAAGAAGGTGAGGTGTAATGTATGCGAGAGTTTTTGCACGGGCACATTAGTGTGAATATACGTTGATTTTTTTGTTTAAGTGAATCCGCATTAGAATGAATTCATCAAATCAATTTTCCGTCGCAGGAAAACAAAATATAACAAATAACAATAACGATCTAATGTTGCAGTTATCTTCGTGTTAATAAACATGTTATTCTATACCATATTTGGAATGTCATTCTTTTCTCATTGAATTTAGTTTTACTCACCACACTTTCTGATCGATAATGCCATGTGAAGAATGATGAACAACTGTAACTCACCTGAAAAAAGAAAATAATAGTTATTAGTTTTGGTATATTTGGTATTTCAATCAACATCAAGTTACTCATTTACCGTTTTGAAACTGATCACTCAGTAAGACAGAATATATTTATTGAATATGAATTTTATGTCAACCTCTAAAAATAAGGTAAAAATACCTCACGGTTTTGTATGATTTTGACGACTCCATCGACAGAACATTCTGTGAATGTGCTATTGGAAAGAGAATGATCCGTCGAGGGTGGAACAGATTCAGGATGAAAAAAGTAGAATTTAGTACATTATGACTTTAAAACTCAGCAGGCTCACATGCAATCCCCACGATATTTCCTAGAAACCCACTACGTGGTAAGGAGAAACGAGTAGAATATAATGAATCAAATTTGTGTGAAATTAAATTAACTTTTTGATATTCTGTGCCATTCAATATCACGGCTGTAAGTCATTCTGTTGGTTAATAAACTCTTTGCAACACTCGAATAATTATCCACACTCGGTACCAACCTTCCGCAATGTAATGGACGTTTCAAAGTCTAGCAGATCGATGTAGTGTTTCAGTATGACACTATTTTCTTATTTAAAACAATGAAGTATAGAATGCACATTGTTTGCATGGGTCCTGTTAACATTTTATCATAAAATCCTAAATTAAAATGAAAGAATTGGCGCAGCTTTCAATGCGGCGTTGCTCTCCCAGCCAGCCAAGTGGAAAATAACACAAAATTTACCGCAATTAAATTCCTGATTTGCAAACAAATCTCGCACAAAATAAAATATTGATTATTGTGTTGTAATACTTGAACCGTTCATCCATCTCAAATATTTTTTTACATTTCAATTCTTTCAGTGTTTTGCGACATTCGTACATTCATTATTTATAGAAGCTTTAATAGAAGTTGCCAAAATAGATATAACTTCTTCTCTACTAACAATTTTCTGCGAATGGTGCACGCTCATTTTCGTCATGAGACAGAATATTCGAGACAAAATTTATATCACCGTTTGCTTCACCGGAATATCAGTGCTGCCCCCTTAAACGTCTATAGGCAAACACTAAAAAGGAAACGAAAACTGAAATACAGGGTAATTTCCCTCGGCGTCCAT
This sequence comes from Gryllus longicercus, assembly GCA_038098605.1. Taxonomy (NCBI): domain Eukaryota; kingdom Metazoa; phylum Arthropoda; class Insecta; order Orthoptera; family Gryllidae; genus Gryllus; species Gryllus longicercus. Next base: position 1,557,955 of record JAZDUA010000327.1, on the reverse strand, counting down.
TATTCTGCATTTCTCTTCAGTGAATAAAGTTTCAAATATTTTCTACTTCAGTAAGTTTCTAAGTGCATCAGCTTAAAATCATTACATTTAAATGCGACTCGTGCAGACGATACGTACAGTCCTGATTAACAGAGAAAGTTCATTTAATATTTTGCTGGATTTAGTCACGAAAGTACCAAATCTTCTTCTCCTTAGTACGTTTTCACTTTCAACATTTACTTTAGTCACTGAAAGGAATTAAAGTTTCTGTAACTTTTTTGACGTACCAAAAGATGGTTTCAATTTGTCATTGGTTTCCCACGTTCTCGAAAACAATTGTGATTTGGTAATATTTTAGTGAATTTTGCATTTTAGTTAAAAATTATTATCTAGCAGGTATTATGATGTGTGATAACTCGAGAGAGAAGCCAGAATTTATAATATGGCAATTGATGGGAAAATGACCGACTTTCATATCCACACGTTCCCCTCCACACTTTCATATCCACACGTTCGCCTCCACACTTTCATATCCACACGTTCACCTCCACACTTTCATATCCACACGTTCACCTCCACACTTTCATATCCACACGTTCACCTCCAAACGCAAACGCCAAATTTTCAGTTACAATCGACCACCATTCCAACAACCATCTTCAAACGCTTCCATACGAACGCCCATATCTAAACATACACATCCTAACGAACACAACCCAGCTCCCAATTCCAAGCGATCACCTTTTAACATCCACTCTCTTAACCCACAACCCTCTCCAACTACGAATTACCGTAGGTTCACCATCCGTTACTCCATCAGTTACTCTTTCCCAACATCAGCTACCCAATCCCAATGTCCATCGCATCCCGCCCCTACGTCCGCCGTCGCCTGCTTATGACGCACGTGACCCTCTCTCACACAATGGGTGGCGGTGCCGCTTTAACCACGCGAAAGCACTGGATAATCTGCGTGTGCGTCGGGCAGCGCGTGCATATGACCGAAAGAGCCTTTGCATACACCATCACTCGTCCTGCCTCGCCTCTCCTCGCAAACGATTCAATTAATTCTCGCGGAAATTTGAAATTCCGCTTTTTGTGTGAAAATATATTTTTTTAAATATTATCGTGCAATGTTTCAGTTTGTGCTAGGGTCTGCATCTCCGTTTTTTGTTTGTAACAATCAATATTAGGGTTCGCTTTAGTTCCACACTCCTGCATTAAATGCTGCTCCTTTTTCTGGATCAACTCACCAAATTATTCCAGTTTCCAATAACATATACTGTGCAGTATGCTCATGCAAATATCATACCAAAATTTACAAATTTTCTCGCTGATTTCTCAAAACGAAGGAGTGAATATTGTATTAATATAAAACGACGAATAACCGAAAACCCTTTCCATAATTTATTGTGCTTAACTCCGCTAACTCTCGTTTCATTTAAATGTTGTTCATCTACGTATTTCTTATTTTTTGAAAACTAATCCTGAACACAAATTCTCACCGTTTATATTCTTAATATTCTTTAGATAAATTCAACAAACTCTTTTTCTTGAGAAGAAAATAATTTATTTTCTCCAGTAACTATGCACAACTACCGTATCACCGAAAGACAAAATAAATATTTTAGTTTTTTGATGAGTTCTGAAGAATCAGAAGATTATAGTAGTAAGGAAGCTTAACAACTTTCAATTTCGATATTTTCCTGTTTCTGAAGATATAAAAATACACAACCATTTTGAAAAGATCGAAAGATCGAGAGAAATCCGTTTCATTACTTCTAGTGAGAAAAGTAAACCAACATTAACGTACAACCAACATTAACGTACGCCAACATTAACGTACGCCAACATTAACGTACAACGCCCAGTTTCAAAATGTTAAGCTGCGTGTACATATGGGAGCAGCAGTCGGTACTAATATTTTACTTTCATTTCTAGATTTGACCATAATTCTAAGAATATTCTTCCCTTGGCTTCTTTTTCTTTCAGAAGATTGTCACTTTCCATTGCTACCCAGTCTTTTTCTCCAGAAGTTGGTAAAACTGCCGTCACTTACTTGTGTTTGTCAATATTAGTCTCTGTAGAGAAAGAAATGAGTAATTAATAGAGTTCATTAAAGGAAACTTTTTCCCACGGATATAAAGTTATAATGTTTCAATGGACATTAACTTAAAATGCTTATAATCATACTAAATGAGAGCTCCCTCGGCAAGGAAAAATAATAATAACATTTCGAACATTTGAAAACGGTCGTGTTGCGATATTGGAGGTCGACAGTCGAAAAATGAAAGACGTTTGTCATGCCACACTATAAATAATAGTAATAATTATTATTGTTGTTATTAGTATTGTTATTATTATCATTATTGTTATAACATTTATTATTATTATTATTATTATTATTATTATCATAAACCAATGAAAATCTATCATCACCACTCCCAATTGGGAAGTACAAAGATATTCCTGTGTAATACACAAACAATAGGAATATGTCATACATCTACATCAATAGAATTGCATTTTTACATCGGACTGTTTTTTTTAATGTAGCATGTAATATGGTTGTGAAAATATAAATCAGCGCTAGGAATAAAAATAATTAGATGTAGTTTTTGTAAAACTGATTGAGCTACAGCTGAAATTACACAGTGACGGTTACCTCTACACATCAAATACAGAGTTCGCAAAAAAAGAAAAAGTATTGGAAAAAACCCTCTGTGCTTCTGAAGCGATATTAAAGAAAGGTTCATGTTATTTTTTTTAAATATTTGCTTTGGTGTACTAATGTCCTTTGATGAATTAGTGGAAGAAGTAAACAAAAATTTACTTTAAATATAAATAATTCTAGGCGTAGTCAGTTATGCCTAGCAAACTTTACACTCAAATATAAAACATTGGTTATCGAAAATCGCATAAGTTGTGTCGGAAGGTGTCTTGGACCTGAAGTGCCACTGAAACTGAGGAATGAATTGCTCAAATAATGTTCATTACATTAATGTAAAACACACCTACAATAGTCTGCAGAGACATTATCTGATTATTAAATGTGAAAAAAACTTAATTCATCACACATAAACATCCAAAGTATACGCTATCACCACCATCAGTTGTTTGTATTCCATCAAACAGGCCTGGAAAATAACATCAGAACAAACAACAACACGCCGTATCAGGAAGCCAGGGGCCCGGGGTCCTATCACTCAATTAGCGTTCAATAAGGCGAGGAAACTTTAATGCTAATTAGGCGCCGCGCACGCCCCCCCGCCCCGGCTGTTGGCGGGATCGAATGCAAGGCAAACGCGGCGCGGGGCGGCGTGGCGCAGTGTGGCGCCGTGTGGCGCGGTGTGGCGCGGGCGTGTGTTTGCTGAAGCAACAGCGCGTGTGTGCTCAGGAGAGCTGCGACGCGCCCGTGCCCGCCGTCGTCAACACCCCGCCCGGGGAGGGAGGGGACGGAGCAGATGAGCAGAGAGAGAGGGGCGTGAGTGAGGGGCGTGAGTGAGGGGCGTGAGTGAGGGGCGTGAGTGAGGGGCGTGAGTGAGGGGCGTGAGTGAGGGGCGTGAGTGAGGGGCGTGAGTGAGGGGCGTGAGTGAGGGGCGAGAGTGAGGGGTGAGAGTGAGGGGCGTGAGTGATGGGCGAGAGTGAGGGGTGAGAGTGAGGGGGGTGAGAGTGAGGGGCGTGAGTGAGGAGAGGGAGGAGGGAGTGGTGAGAGGGGAAGGAGGGGTGAGAGGGGAAGGAGGGAGGGCGGGGAAGGAGGTAGGAAGGGGAAGGAGGTAGGGAGGGGAAGGAGGTAGGGAGGGGAAGGAGTTAGGGAGAGGAAAGAGGGGAGGGAGAGGAAAGAGGGGAGGGAGAGAAAAGAGGGGAGGGAGAGAAAAGAGGGGAGGGAGAGAAAAGAGGGGAGGGAGAGGAAAGAGGGGAGGGAGAGGAAAGAGGGGAGGGAGATGAATGAGGGGAGGGAGAGGAAGGAGGGGTGGGAGTGGTGAGGGGAAGGAAGGATGTGCGACCGACCGCTCCCAAGGACCCGTTCACTTCCAGAACGGGTTTGGTTATTAATAGGGGCCGGATTTCAAAGACATAATACATCGCCAAAATGATCAATAAAATGCTCTTAAATGTTTTTAAAAGCCCTAAAAACAAAGAAAAATGACATAAAAGTTTATCAAAACTAGTTCGGATGAATAACTTGTTGGATACGTTACTGATGAAATCGTGGCTGTTTCTATTCGTCCAAGTGAACTAAGCTTTCAAACTTTTGGTTTGGACTGTTCTTTGCCAGAAAATCTCTGTCATTAGTTACTCCAAAATCGGCTGAACCGCCAATGGCGTTGACAATTATCTCAGGAACCTATGTTTTCATATTCACAATGGCTGACATAACTTCTGAATGAAGAAATAGAATAGGCTAACAAGTAACAAGTAACAAGTAGTACTTAATATTTCTGTGGAGAATATTGGTTGCATCTGGTAAATATTAACTGAAACAATTACCATTAAAATGACATTAAAACTGATTAAATCAGCTAAAAGTACATTCAAAATAACGGGAAAAGGTAAAAAATGACTTACTAGTCCAAATCGACGTAAAATGAAAAAAAGGTCGTATAAAACTGGGTAATTTTTTTGTCATAACATTAAATGAATTTCTGTAATAAACGGCATTCTTGTAAAGTAAAATGAAAAAAAAATCCATTCATTAAATTCCGCCTCCTAGTTATTAATATACTGAAGACTACACCTGTTCACAAATCAACATTCAACCCTAAATACCAAATGCCAGATTCTTCAGTATAAATCTATTATCCTACCCACGCTAACTCATGCTGGCCCAGTGTAGGGCAACGCAAGTCCTACCACCACAGAAAATACACAAATAGTCCAAAATAGTGTCCTTGGGAAGTCAATTAAAGCTCCATGGTTTAAACATAACCATGAAATTCACAGAGAAATCCAAATGATTTCCGTGCTAGAACTATAAAGAAACTTGCAATTAATTTATATTCTTCCTTTCCCTCATCTCATCCCGCTCTGAAATTCCATCTAGGCCGAACAGCATACGTCCCAAGTCGAATCAAATCTAAATTTTCCATAGATATGCTTAAACCGCCCTAAACTAATAATATCGTGTACAATCTTTCCTTTTTCTCTTTTCCCTTCCTATTACTCGACAGGGCAATACTAACAGTTAATCCTTAAAAAGCAAGATTAAAATTCAGTAGCGTCTAAAAGATAACGAATTAAATGAGTCAAAGTATTTTAACCTGCAATATGTCAAGTAATGCTCGAATTCCAAAAAAAAATCAGTATGTAAAACTGAATTCCCTCGAAAGACCTTAGTTCGAACTAGAAGAAATATTTTTCTTAAAAAGGGTTTGGTTATTAAATATTGGTCAGAGAATCGTGTTTATTATCTCACACTATGAGGGGTGGCACAGTACGCTCCGTGAAAATAATATTCCGCGAAGGTTTTTGTTCTGTTTTGATAAGTGGTAGACGTCACAGAGTACTCAATCTGGACTGTAGTGTGAATGGTACAACTCTCTAAAAACATAAGTCATTCACAATATTCTTTGCAATCTGAGGAGTAAGCACAGGTGCGTTGTCGTGAGGAGGCTAAACAGAGATTTCAAGCACAGCCCCCAACTCGAGTAACTCTCTCCACAAAAATTGAGTGAGATGGCGGCTGCAAACTTACATCATTACAACAATTAAAGATAAGAGTATATTCTGCTCTGAAGGTTCAGCCTTAGATGAGCGTTATCTTGGTGAGGCCGGAAACGTATGGAATCACCTACAAATCAATTATCCTTGTACAGCAGACACCCGCTAATCCGAGATTCCGTGTAATCCGAGATGAAAAAAAGATTAATATGCGCGAAGTCACCCCCGCAAGGAAACAAGCGCACCGCCCCAGTCGGGACAAGCTGTAAGCTCCCTGCCGGTTTCCCGGCATGTGCAGTAGTGTAGAGCATGGTAGTGTATGTAAGAGGTGAGGATAAGTCTAAGGAGACGAAGGAAATATCGCGCGCGGTCCGTCACGCGTTTGTTAGGGTACTGCTCCGGCATCCGACTGGTGTTAACCGGAGAAACCACGGAAAACTACTGATCAGAGCAGCCGGCCGCTACAATTCTCCACACAGTGACTGAATTCGACCCATCTGGCTAGTGAGGAACATCCTGCCACCGTGGGAAGTGGAAGCGTAAGTCCTCCCGATCAGAGGCAGATTGCAGTGACATCAGTTGCGGCCATGAGCCACCTCTCCCGTTACGGACGTGGGTTAAGACTAAGTCCTAAGTCCTAAGCCTAAGTCCTCCCGGTCAGAGGCAGACTGCAGTGACATCAGATGCGGCCATGAGCCACCTCTCCCGTTACGGACGTGGGTTAAGACTAAGTCCTAAGTCCTAAGCCTAAGTCCTCCCGGTCAGAGGCAGACTACAGTGACATCAGTTGCGGCCATGAGCCATTACGGCCGTGGGTTAAGACGTACTTCACACCGAGTTCCGCTCGTAGAGCACGCTCAGCCACGCAGTCCCCCTGCTTAGGCGCGCACCGCGGTGTCCCCCCCTCCACCCCCGCGTGTTGGGCGCGCCCCCTACGCTCGCTCCGTCTTTTAAGGGAGGGCCAGGCGAGGAAACCAGGCCCGGGCGCAATTGAATATTCTCCTTGCTGCCCGCAGGCCGCCGCCCTCCCCCGCACACCGCCACGCCGCTTCCTCGCGTGAGCGCCATATGAGCGCCAGCTGCGCCGCGGCGGCCGACGGGCGCGTTAAAAAACAAACGCCGACGCCCGCAGCGCGGCGCGCGGGCACAAAAACCGCACCCGCACCCGCGCGCCGCGCTGCTGCCTCGTCGCGGCCGACGTCCTCCCTCGCTCGCGTACTGGCAGGCCCGCAGCGGAGTGGTACAATTAAATCCGTCACTACGCTCCGATTTAAATTTAGGGACTCATCAAGGTCACGAGCAGGACCTTACAACTTTCCATCAACTCAGGGGACAAAGCTCGACGGTGCAACTCTCGGAGGCGGTAATGACGCCAGGTACAGCTGCAGGTTAGGCTCGCCACCTTCCGCACTTAAAAATGTGTTTGGTAGTACAGTGCTTGTAAATGCTGGTGTTTGTGTGTGTGTCTGAAAAGAGAGAGGAAGAAACAAAAAGGGGAAACGAAAGATCACACACGCTACGTCACCCGTTTGATGAGATACTACCCGGTATTCGGCAAATATTAACCGAGAAACTACAAACATTACAGATTAGAGCAACCGCCCGTTAGAATACTCCTCCACACAGTGGTTCATTTAATACTAGCTATGAAGGTTGTGCCCAAAATCCTCAACCTTACGGATTCAAATCCTAGGACATCCCGGTCAACGAAACTGTCGTGGCAACGGATGTCGCTTCTCAGCCATCGCAGACCATGAGGTGTAGTGATCAGACTGCCCGTATTCCATATCTGGGTACTAAGAGTTCAAGTACGTGTGCGAAATATATGGAATATGTACCATTGTGATTGCCGTAGGGGAAAGAAATAATCTCGAGGAAACTAAGTCACCATATTATTTTGTGTAAAAAAATTCTCCAAATAATATCAATGTTTAGGACAATATAATATTAATGTTTAGAACATTATAGTTCTCTGTGGGACATAATTTCGTTTGTGAAATAGTCTTATTAAAAATGACTCATTGAAAAATATATGTAAATTCACTCTCACTTTGCTATTTGTGTATTTACTGGAAATTTTCCATGCACAAATCGAATTGCCTTTGACATTTATGAGAATGGCCTCAGCACACTGCTCTCATCACTTCCTCGATCCTTGGAATCAGCCTCAATGCCAGTCTGTGATCAATACGATTATTCAGGATTGTCGACCCCTTCAGTATTTGGAATTGAACTTAAGTGGATTAAATTTGTTTGAATTTGTATTCATTTTTAAACAGCGAGTCTTGGGCCAGGAAGTTCACTCTTCCCCCACACCGCTTCATTTGAAATTCGCATTGGGGACGATGGAAACGCAGCCAAATTTTACGAACAACAGCTGGCACGGAAACTACTAGCCGTATTCACTTAGATCGCCAAGAGAATTAACGGTCGAGGTGAAGTGTAATTGTGTGTGTTTATTGATATTTTAATTCTATTCTGACTGGCCCGAATACACTGCAAAAATGTATTCCATTTCATTATTACTCTAACGATTAGTGTTTCTGTAATGTCGCAAAGAAGACTAATCTACGAACAGAGAAAGTGCATTAAAACATAATCTACGGTAAGTGATGTAAATATGGCCGGTGTAAGTAATATGGCCAAGTAGAGGCTATGGTGGTAGCTGAAACTATTTCCGATTGACTGACCTAGCATGCGCTCTGGAAGAGTGTAAGAAGTGCGTTAACGCTCTACTAGATTTGTCGATTCACGCATTCACGCTCTGGAGCTTTTATTGCCAACAATGCCCTGAAGACGCTCCGTCCTTATAACTTCTTTAAAACTTTCATGATTATTTTTTTTAAAAGGATTTATTTCATACAGTATTTTTGTACGATTAGACTGTAAGAGGGTAATTTATATTATTAATTAGTACTCGTATAGATAGTCTTTATTCCATGTTCATCCTGCAAGAAACAAGTTAATTTGGCAATGGACATAAAACCTGCATGTAGGCATATTACCTTCAAATAGCAATGTTTTTGTACAATAACAACAAAATATTCCTGAATCACGTTTTTGTGATATAGTTATATCAACTTGAAGCAAAAGTGTTAAATTTCATCATGATTCTGTTCATTTGGACAAATGTTGAAATATATAAATAGCAAAATTTGAGGCGCTTAACGTGGACGAATTACTTTCACATACTTTTCATGAAAATGAGGAACTTAAAATACACTAGATATAAACATCACAATTACTACGTTTTGCTTCGAAATACTCGTACAAAGCATTCTTGGAAACAAACATACGAATGTCGGAAATAGTGTTTTCTGGGAACTCAGAACGATTTGACAGCGCAAACCATTTAATACAAACATGAATGGAGGGGTATTTATTTCGCCAAATTGATATAATGTCATCGAAATTTTCGTTAGTCTCTGTACATGAGCTGCAATTATTAATGTTTGTTTTGCTATAAAATGTATTGACGGTAAACACCAATCTAATTACCAAACGTATTGTGAATGAGAAGACTACGTATGTTCCATTGTATTCCAATTATTAATTCAATTATGTATAATATTATTCAGTTTACATTTAGGAAATTAAGAGTAATATACTAACAGAAAATTTTTTAAAAAATATTATAAATAAAGTGTTTTTTTCTTGTAACTGAAATACGTATTATTCAGTTGCGTGGTGCGGTGTCAATTCGCTATCGCAGAAACATGCCAACAAAGGAGCGTACTAGTGATGCACTGAGAGAATTTTTTTTATTTTACCTTTGGAAATACACAATAGCGCGATTCGCTAGGTGTGCGTACAATAGGCACTATCCGGTATATTCTATTTGCTTGCACTATCCTGAATGTCTACCATGCTTATTCTTTCACTTTTGTCCTCTAATATTCACCTCATTTTATCCTAAACATTCCACCTTTCCCACATTCGTTCTTTGTCAAAAAATACATCTCTGTAATACGTGTTTCCAATCTTTTTTCCATTCGAAACAATCTACATTTTCTCCCTCACTATTTAACCAATTTTTATAAGCTCTGGTTTCGTTTTCTAACCTTCTAATCTTCTTATCCGCCTTGTGTCACCTTCCTTACATTTTCCTTTTAAATAATTAGAAATATCATATATATTCCTAGAGATTCAGATTATGTTAAACATTCGATACGAATGTATGTACAAGAATAATGAACTTGCAGCAGTGTCTTCGAAGGGACCACACCGTAGTGAAGATAAAATTTCAAGGCAGCGCAGAGGCTTATGGGAACAGCACGAAAGGCCAAGATTAATTCCCCCTCGTTTGCCAGCACAATTAGGCCTCCAACGTCTCATTATGTGCCGACGCGTTCACAATGGAAAAATGCCCGGGGCCGAATCACACAGGTCGCTGCGCCTCCCCTGAGCTTTCATCTGGAGGTCACGTTTGTCATTTCCCCGATATCGGAACGAGCCGTCTATTTATAATAAGCCCCGCCGTTATAATTACTCTCCATTGATACCGGGGGGCTGTGTTTTTATCGCGTATTAGCAATGAATTCTGCTCGACCGCCGGAGGGATGCAGGAGCGGCGGGGCGGGGCGGAGCGGGGAGAGGCGTGGCGCGGCGGGGCGGGGCAGAGTATGGTAGGGTGGGGAGGGTGGGGAGGGGCGGGGAGGGGCGGGGAGGGGCGGGGCGGGGCGGGACGGGGCGGGACGGGGCGGGACGAGGCGGGACGAGGCGGGACGGGGCGGGACGGGGCGGAACGGGGGGGGACGGGGCGGGACGGGGCGGGACGGGGCGGAGTGGGGCGAGGCGGGGCGAGGCGGGGCGGGACTGGGTGGGTCGTGGAGGGGCGGGGCGGGGCGGCAAGGGGTCCGATATATCACGTTCCCACCGGGCTCAGGGAACTCCCCGGTGACTGGGGTAATTACCCACTGCGCTCAACAATGCGGTCGCAAAGGTTGCGGAACCAATAACAGCGCAGCCATCTAGATCCGACTGCCGGCGCGGCGCGGCGCGGCGTGGGCCATGAAAGGTCGAAGGCAAGGTCGAAAGTAATAACCTGCCCTTCCCTCCTTCTTCCCCCGGACATTCAAACTTGGGCGAGTTTTTAATTGAATTCTGAAAACTCGCCTCTTCGTCGGCCGCCGGCGCGTTGCCTGCCTGCCGGCGTCGATATGCGGAGCGCGACCGGCGACGGAGGCGGGGCGTGCACAGTGAAGTAAACCTTGATCAACACGGCCATTAAGACGTTGCTTCTAGTTTATGCCTATTAACTTCCATCTAGTTTATGTCCATTGACTGTTTCTATACAATTAGAGACTTTACCCAGCATAAAAAGGAAATTAACACTAATTTTAACATGTATTATTTACCATTTAAATTGTATAATTCTAAACTTCCTGTAACAAGTATTGCACATCAGCTTGTGGGTCAATGACTCCATGTCGATCAGGTTTTTGGTCCAGTGTCCCTGATCCTTTGAGCAAATGCTGAGATGGCCCCTTGTTTTGCTTCTGGACATACATTTAACTTCTTTGTCTATGCACGTTTTCTAGAGTTCAGCGGGAGATGTAGTTATTAAATTATCGTTCTCCATGTAATCGCGGCAGAAGTATATTCCTTCACAAAGGACATTATGAGGGATAAGAAGCCAAATTTATAGTTGATTTGCCTTTGAAAATAGATTTTATTACATCGGAGTGAATATTTCGTTCTTTCCAAAAACGCTCATCTTTTTCTGTACTCAGAATTCAACTTTTATGAAGTTTAGGGTAGGAATCCCACAATTACAAAAACACGAAATGCACAGAATATACTTCTATCCGTAGCACGTAACAATTTTTAACTTTTTTTGACACAAAATAAGTTTTTTAAGAAAACGTATCAACAAAACGAAAACAAGGTTTACGAGTTCATTTCACAATTTATTTGTCCAATATTCGTACAAACATTCATACAAGTGCGTGTGTGAGTGTTCATGGTTTCCTAACACGTAAACTATTGCTTTAGTAAATATTCCCATATGTATAGTGAATGTTGTCTCGGAGACGGTGTCATCACCCACTGGAAAGCGAGATCTGGCACTTTAGGGGTGTTTCCTTTCCAGGTATCTCTTCCAGAGAAGATAAAACCCTGATGGAAAAACTAAGCTCCAGACTGGTCTCCTGGTAGTGTATGGTACGTATGTGCGTGTGTGTGTGTGTGTGTAAGAGGATGGGACAGGTGTGAGGATGAACAAAATTGCAAGCGGTCAGTAACCCGTGTCTTTGGGGTTTAATATGGCATTTGCCTGGTATTTGTCGGAGAAATTGCGGAAATCTACCGTTCGGAGCAGATGGTCGCTATAATTCTCCTCCCTCCAAAATTCGATGCAGCTATGTAGCTGAGAATACGCCACCGTGGGGACTCGCTTTTTAGACCCTCTCAGTGAACGACACAGCAGGGTAAGCTATTGCACATGGCAAATAGTGAATAATTAACAACGAAAAAACACCAGCCGCTTCACCGACAGCACCGACCGCTACAGCGCGATCTGGCTTTTGCAGACTTACCATCCTATAAATCAAATATATTCAGTTTTCCTGGAAATACTCTCGGAATCTTCTTACACAAAGGGATATGCCCTATCCTGGCAACTTTAAATGTTTAAATCTAATTTCCAGAATTCATTAAAGTTAGGCTTTTGAATTTTTTACAAGTAACATTTTCAAGTAAATAAAGTTCTGCAGAATCGATAACACTAAAGTAATTAGAAGAAAATTGTTTCGGTAAATGTAGACCTTTATTAACAACTCCTGAAAATTTCAGTTTCCTATTACAAATGTAAAACGAAAGAATTACATTTAGCATTAAAATGATCAACTTTCGGGAAATATGCTTTAATGATGCAACCCTCAAAACACGCCAGTTCGATAACTTGCCTCATCTGAATAATCATTTTCCAATACCTACTATAACATTGTTTATGAACTTTAGCTTCACAAAAAAGTTTTCAATTTACTTTTAGCATATCTAAGTTTTTCGGTATTTATGCATTGCATAATACAGTTGCATATTTTAACAGTTTCTAAAAGTATTAGAGTTAGCATCTAAGCCCAATATAAGGAGGACTTATCATATAAATGATATTTTTTTTAAAATACTTGTAAGAGAGATATCAACATAATCAACATAAACACCACTTTAAAGATAAAATTATGAAGATTTATTAAAAATATAATACCAAAAAAATTTTTTTTGACTGCAAAATCGTTCCATTTCCCTCTCAGAAAAAAATCAATGAAGATAATACGTGATAGAAATATCGAGGCCAAACTCCTGAATAGAAGAGTAAGTTGTGTTTACAAATACGTTTTCTACAAAAAATGAAGACACTGATATTTCAGTTATCGATAATCTTAACCGTACGACTAAGTTAGACGTTATAACCGTAAGTCTAAAACTAAAATCAATCTGGAGTACCCCACAACCTGTTATTTGTGTACTAAAAGACATCTCTCATAAGAATGGCTGGGTACAGACCCAGGATAAAGGATCCAGGAGAGGTACATACCCAACAGATTTGCCCGTCCGTTTTTGCACATTACATCTCAGCGCCCGCAAACACCCTGATTACTCGCTCATTTTAATCGTGACCCATGTTCTTATCTCAATACTTACGCGATTGTGACACCCCGCTAGCTCATTAGCTCGCCTTTGCAGGAGCGAGGACGAGATGACCTGGCGAGAGGACATTGCTAACTACCCTACAGAGGGCTGCACTCAAAACAACTACACTCCTTCACGATACGGGAAGGCATAAACTCTTATTCCTTGGAAAATTAGAAGTCGACACATTTCGTTTGCTGCAGGACAGCGGCGGCAGAAGCTTTCAGTGGCGCTTTTAGTGGCACTGTCAGTGGCGCAGACAGTGGCACAGACAGTGGCGCTGAGAGAACCCACATAACATGATAACACTCCTGTCTTGTGATATCTATTGGTTTTGGCGGTAGCCGGCATTGAGTTTTATTTTGTATTTTTATTTTCTTACATAAATATAATTTTCTGCTTGTATTTTAATATTCACTTTCCACAAGCTGCTGTATTCCATCAACATTACTCTGTATTAAAGTGACTGAAGTAGGCAATAGTAGTGACAGTAGCATTTCGAATGTTAATTCGTCTGTTACTTGTTAATATAGAACGAGAACCAATAAACATTTTTATTGTCACTGTAAAACTAAATGTGTAAATATTGTTTATTTATCATTAAGATAGTTTGAACAATGCTGAGAGTTGTGTATTGTTGTGGTTAAAAAAAGCCCCTTCTCTCAACATAATAGAAATTATTAGACATTTTTATCACTGGAAATGTCAAAAAATAAAATAAACCTGGGGTCTTCATCCAGTGATTAGATAACTTTATCTTTTTTCGTCTCTTTGAGGCATGTCATTTCATCGTGAACAATAACGATTACATGAGAAAACCCTCGGCTCTCAGCCAGCCTTAGCATTCTACTGGTCTAGTCCCTGACCCCTCACGTATGTTTCTGGACCGGAACAGATTCTTTCAAATTAAATTATCGAAAATTCACGAGTCCTATTTTCCAGCTGATTATGACTTTGAGAAGCGAATATAATTTCGACACTTAGCGCACATTTAAGAAAATGAGTTTTCCCTTTTTGAAACTTACAGCACTTTTCATTTCGAGTCGGCAGATCTGAGAACGTTTTTTGCTGGTGAAGTTGACGGACCGTGGCATTTACCTTTGTGCTTTGAAATATCCAATTACTCTAACTTACATCTTCGCACACAGTAGCGCGTAACTCGGAGGTGTAATTACCTCCTTTCGCTTCTGAAACCATGATATGAATCCAGGTGAAATTTGTGATGAACAAAGTGGATTCCCGGGCAGTTTCGTCGGGATTCCCTAATTTTCACCGTCCCTCATTCCACCATTGCTCCATAATCGTACACTCCAATTATCCTAATTAAAGCAATACCTTATTAACTTCATTTGACCCATGAATGGTACGCCTAGCTTCACCAGCCAGCCAGCCAGCCAACCTTCGGCGGATCTTGACTGTACTCGACTTTTGATTCGGCGGTTATTGACGAGATTGTATCTGTCACTCGTATGAAAAAGATATTACACAAATCACGAGAATTTCGCAACGTATTCTCGAACAGAACAATGAACTACTATTGTACATATCTAAAGAATGTGATATTTGAACATCGGAAATGTAATTAACAAAGAGATTTAAAACTCTTCAAAGAACATAACAAGTGTATTCGTTCCAATATTGTTGTGGGTTGCAGAGAAGCCAATATTTGTATTGTAAGGTTATGTCAAGTACATGAATAGAAAGTACTAATATTACTAAAATAAATATTTTGTTTCCATTTTTAAATTTTGGTAAAATAATACAAACTGTATAGTAAGATATTGTACAATAAAATTCAAACAATATAACTCCTATTTAGTGTAAATATTTGTCACAAAATATATCACTGAATTAAAGAGATATAATTTGTATTGGTCTCTGAATCACGAACGGGCCAAATTGGAATTTTTATTTCAAAATGTAAGTTTTATAATCAGGGTTATTTGTAAGAGATCAATAACACATTTAAATTGTTACCAGAATTATACGTAATGTAAGTCAATTTTGTGATTACGAAGTACAAAGTTGGTATTTAAATAAATATATTTAAATATTTTGTTGTTAATGTCCCGGCCCTGAAAACCTGTACATTGACCAACACTCAATATAGTGTGTATCATTAGGCATGTCGTTATTTGGTACAACGTGAGCCTAACAATCATCCACACTTGCGTTATTCCTTTACTGAGAAAACAATGCAACTGATTAGAATAGAATTTGTTGAAGGACTTAATTTTGAAGGGCGTTTAGACAAAAGTATTTTACACGCTACAAGCGTGATATGAAACACTTTTCTACCCTTCAAAAATCCAGGGCCCCCAGATCGGTCTCAAGCCGCCAATCAGTAATTGAAAGTGAACACGATAACCTCGGAACCACTAGGGTTGTCTTGTTTATTTATTTTGTACTATATAATTTCATTAATGTGTTTAACTTTGGATAATGAAATTAGATATGAAAATAATCGAATAATAATAAGAATAATAAAAAAATTGTATTCATTGATTTATTTTTTTATATTATTTCACAAAGACAAACTGTTCGGAAACATTAAAAACGAATAAAACTAAGATGGTGCAAGGTAGATTTTCGACCGATCACCTTACGAAATGCTCGTACTGTGCTCGGGTTGTTGCAGTGCCTTGCGGACGACGGCTGGAGGGAGAGGGTGGAAGAAAGTTAATCGTTATGCGAGTGCGGCGCCGCCCGAAAAGTGCAGAAAACAAAGAAGTTGCTCAGTGCTGAGTTCTAACGCAGTTAAAAATGCGGAGACGGTCCGATGAGAATGCCCGAAATCCACACAAACTCGGAGGTTGAGGGAAGCCCTCCCTTCAGAAGCCACGTCGAGCTACTTTCCTGCGGAGGAAAAGTACTATTTCTGTGCGAATTGCCAACGTAAATCCCCTCTTCTGTTTTTAGCAGAAGTCATTACTCGCATTATTTCTTAGACAAAGCTTTTCCAGCTGCAGCATCAACTAACAAAGACATACATCAAAAAACTAAAGATTCATAACGAACAATTCGTAGATATATATGTGTAATGTTAGTATTGTAAAAAATACTGTTCAAAAGACTACGATCAATTTATAGGTTGTTACCTACAATATAAACATTGACTGATGCGTCAGTTTTTGGGTGAAAAATGATTATACTTCATTTATTTCTACTCTAAGAGCCTAATAAGACCTTTTTAATATCCCGATTGACTATCTCGACATTACAACGTGAATGGTACTAAAAATTAGTCTCGTAGAGATATATAACAAAAATGATGAGATAAAAAAATAGATTAATAAAATGATATATGCAGCAAGCATATTGTCGGAGAGAAGAGAGAGTATTGATTTCGAACTCTTTTAATTTCATTTGTTTTTCACATTTCCACAATGAGAACAGCGCTTTTTCCTGTTCATGCGTTACATTCTAGGGCTGTGGAAGGCAACATTCATTAAACCGAGCACCAGTGTAAAAAGTACGGGATTCCCGGCAACTAATAAATCTTCTTCACAAACCCACTACATTAATATATAGTATATTTGTGGTACAAAGTGTCGTAAAATTAAATGTCACAAGCGGACAAGTAACAAAAATTATACACAGCAATAGATGGTTTAGAATTGAATTTGATTCCACCTGCCTACTAATAAATACAAGTTTTATTTGTATTGAAGAACATTAAGTTCCAATTCTCATAGTGAAGTAGGTTCTTATAATCGCAAATGATATTTTTCTTTCAAAATATCGTTTTCTACAAAGGCTCTTTGTAAATAAGTACAGTAAATCACTTTTACCTAAATAAACGTCTGAATATCTCGTATAGAACTGGACCGTATTTCTCCGCCTTTTTCTTGTTCCCCACATATCTTCGTAATTCGCTCTTACTGGCCCTAAACGTCAACAAGTCATCCAATCCAAGAGGCGCTGCGCACTCAAAAGGCCCCCGAGGCGACCTGCCCTCGCGGAATTCCACCGCGCTGGGGGCCACCGGCGCAATCAGGGCTATTAGCGCAGACCGCGCGGGGGCGCCCCGCGACCTCACCGCCGCCGCCCGGGTCGACACGACGCGCAGCGCCGCGGCGCCGTAAGCCGCTTACGGCTGCGGCCGCCTTCCTGGACCCGAACGGGAGGAGAGGGGAGGGGAGCAGGTCGGGGACGGGGCGGGGCGGGGGGTAAGGGGCAAGGAGGGGCAAAGCCAGCCGAAAAGCGGGTGGCGGGGTTGTTGCGGTCAAACTAGGGAAAAGTGGTGGGGTGCGTGGCGGGGCAGAGGCGGTGGCAGAGAAAGGGCGCGGCAGGGATCGACGGTGGCTGCGCAGGAGTGGAAATGGTAAACGGGTAGGCAAGGGCGTGGCGAGGAGGAGGCAGGTGTGGCCAAGCTCGTGGTGGGGCGGGGTAGAGAGAGAAAAGGGGAAAGGCGGAGAAGGGGCGGTGCAGAGAAAGGGCATGGCAGGAAGAGACGGTACCTGTGCAGGAGCGAATAGAGGAAGCGGGGAGGCGGGGGCGGCGCGAGGCGAGGCGAGGCGGAGACAGGGGCGGCCAGGCTAGTGTCGGGGTGGGGTAGAGAAAAGGCGCGGAAGGAAGAGACGGTGGCTGCGCAGGAGCGGATAAGGGGAAATGGGTAGGGGAGGGCGGGGCGAGGCGAGGCGGTTAGAGGTAGAGCGGGACGGGGAGTGGCGGGGCGGGGAGAGGAGAGGAAAATGAAGAGGTGGTGCAGAAGAAAGGGAATAGCAGGGGAAGACAGTGGCTACGTAAGTGCGGCCAGGCTAGTAACGGGCTGGGGAGGGACGGGGCGGGGCAGAGAGGGAAAAGGGGAAATGCGGGGAAGTGGCGGTGCAGAGAAAGAGCGTGGCAGGAAGAGACGGTGGCGGTGCAGGAACGGATAGGGGGAGCGGGGAGGCGGGGGCGGGGCGAGGCAGGTGCGGCCAGGCTAGAGGCGGGGCTGGGAGGGTCGGGGCTGGGCAGAGAAACGGCTGGGGAGAAAGAGTCGGTGGCTGCTCAGGAGCAGTCAGGGGAAGCGGTTAGGCGAGGGCGGGGCGAGGCGGAGGCAGGTGCGGCGAGGCCGGGGCGACGCGGCGTGGACGCCACAAGCATCCGACTGCAGTTTGGAGGCGTGGGCGGGAACGAAGGTCAAGCGGGTGGGAGGCGTCGATGCGAGAATCGAATAGCTCAACCGGCGCTTTCAGCAACCTCAACGTTGCAGGTGGCGTGACCCTATGTGCCTTTGACAATGAATATAATTCAGGAACAGGCCTTCAGAGGTGCGAAAGATTTGCCCGCGCTCCGCCATCTTATATTACATAACCGTTACAAATTATAGAAAAAGTATGAGCTATTGTGTCGCCACTATTTTACTTCGAGTCCAATAAAAAAACACCAAAAGGCACAAAAATTGTATTCCGCGAAGTTCCTCAAATCTTACCTCTTTTCGAGACAGCTGTAGGTCAGATTTTAATAATATTAAGGAAAGAAAAGCAGACTAAAATGGAGTAATATAATGAAGGGACTTATTAAAGGTAAAAATCGTGTATAATTAGAAATAACTATTTTGTGTTAAAAAAAAGATTTACACATTTTTTACCACAATGTCTATCTGATACTTAACTTCACACCATTTTCATTCCAAAACTAACTCTATGGATAGGTGAGTACATTTCTTATTAAATTAACTGAAATTTCTGCCTTTTTTTCCTTTTGGTTTTGTCGCTTAACTTATATCGCCCGAAGTGAGATTCTCTCCGAAGGGCGAGGCACCGGTGAAATAGAAGAAGGGCTAGAAGGGCAGCTCGGAAGGGAGAAGGGCGTGATCCTCGGAGGGCTGATAAGGAGCCAGGAGGGTCATCGGAGGAAGTCGATAGAAAGCTTCCTATCTCTCTCTTCTCTCTTTCTCTTTTTTCTATTTCTTTTTGGTCGACTCTCCGATCGAACAACAAACCCTCGTCATCTCAGGTCTTCCAATATTCGCAAAACGCCTTGGCTTCGAAGACTCAAGGTTAAACGAAAAATGACATAATGTAATATCCTGGAAATCACTTGTGACAACATGCATTCAAAAAATTGGAATTATTGTAATCGAAAAACAATCACTCTAAAAACATAATCACTCTTAAAGAATGGTGTGTTATTTTGGCGCCAGCAATGAGCTATGGAAGAAATGTAAATTGGAATACAATTATATGTACATTTCAAGTCAAATTTTCCGTGAAGATTACTCGGACATATGTCAATATTTTGACTTTTTGTAAATATTTAAGAAATAGTATAATAATCTAGTAATTAATAATAATATAATAATAATAAAACAATAAAAGAATAATAATAAAATAACAACAAAATAATAATAATAAAATAACAATAAAATAACAATAAAATAACAATAAAATAACAATAAAATAACAATAAAATAATAATAATAATAATAATAATAATAATAATAACAACCATGGAAATGTGGTCAAAACCTGGGCGTACTCGCTAGGCAAGTAACGTGAGACGCAATTAACACCTCCCCATAAAGAGAGAGACCCACATACTTCACATTTGTTCAAGAAGAAAAATTATATTGTGAATTATGGGACTGTATTATTATCATCTTCAATAGGTCAGATAGTAAGCAAAGCACTACATCCCAAATTCTAAACAAAGGCAGTCTATTAAGTGTCAAGCTTAATTATACTTTGCTGACTCAATGTTTCACTCTGAAGTGTATTACATCAAACATAACAACCTTTTGAACCTAATTTCTATGACGTGGACAGGAAATAACAATTCATTTTCTTGATAAGTCTCGTATATACAAGGTTACACAGAATATTTCTCATTGTTAGTCGTCAACGCTGCCACGAGCAGCATATTCACGCGTTGTTGACGAGCCCGCTGCGAAGTTACACGACGAGTCGCCATTCAGGAATATTTCTCTTCTAATGGGCCCATGAAACATAATGTGAAAGCCTCCCCTACTGTACAAACGGACGGCATGCTAAACGAGAGACACCGAGGCAACAACTAAAAGAACAGGTGAGATACAGGAGGGGAGATACAGGAGGGAAAGTGAAAGAGCGGTCGACACAACTAAAAATCTCCAGGAGACAAAAAGATGAAAGGATGGAAAGAAAGAAAGAAAGAAAGAAAGAAAGAAAGGAAGAAAGAAAGAAAGAAAGAAAGGAAGAAAGAAAAAGAAAGAAAAAGAAAGAAAGAAAAAGAAAGAAAGAAAAAGAAAGAAAGAAAGAAAAAGAAAGAAAGAAAAAGAAAGAAAAAGAAAGAAAAAGAAAGAAAAAGAAAGAAAGAAAGAAAGAAAGAAAGAAAGAAAGAAAGAAAGAAAGAAAGAAAGAAAGAAAGAAAGAAAGAAAGAAAATGGGTTGGAGTGGGTAAGTGGCGGAGCATATGAGACCGACAAAGCAGTGGATGATGACGATGAACAGTGTGTGTAAAAGGCTAACCAGAAAGTGGGCGCGAGATTGGATTACTGAGTAAGAAAACGACGGCGATAGGGTTGATAACATATTTACATATGATAAAAAACTAATCTGTCAATTGGACAATAAAATTTTAAACAAGAATTGAACACTGCGAGAATGCATTTTTTTTGACAAGAAGAGAAAGTTTAATGAGACAATATTAGCTGAAGGTAGGGCGGAAAATTGAAGAAACACAGAATAAATGTGCACCTACTAAGTGAATGACTGAAGTAGCCAAGCCGACAAAAATGAATGCCGCAAAGGATAGTGCGGAAAATACCAAAATATCCAATACTGGTGCGACGAAACTGAAAGTACAGAAGCAGCAGTGAAAAATATTTGTGTGTGGTGCTGAAACCCAGGAAAACGTGATGATGAGGGGGAAAATGGAATATCTTGACTGGTCACCAGAAACGTCAGAGCAACATAAATATTAGAAATTTTCGAAAAATACAGACAGTTCGCCGGAAATTAGACGAACATGAAGAAAAAGAATCACTTTCTTCAATATTGCAGCTGTAGGAAGACGCCCCTAAAAAATGACCTTGTGCAGTTTTCGAAAAATTAAGCATTTTAATAAAAAATGAAATCTACCCTATTCTCTTAAACGACCTTTACGTAATCTGAGAATCAAAGTTTATTAAAATCAATTCGTACCATTTTTGAGAATATGTTGTGACTTCTAGTAAAGCCACCCCAATATCAAAACATCCATTTCAAACTTCGAGAGACTCGACCTTATTTAAATCGATCGGGAAATATCAATTTTGCAGAAAATCGACTGAACAGTTTAGGTGCTAGCGTTGACCAGAGACGGACGGACGGAGAGCTATTCAGAGGGACAGACAGACGTTTTGCCAACAATTGATCTTTCGGTATCAACGACCCGCAGAACATGGATTCTGACTACACCAAATGTTAGAGGAAGTAATTTACTATACAAAGGAACAGAATTTATCCCCTTTTTAGCTACGATAGCTGGATATTAAGAGCTTTTCTGTCTGAAATTTTTGTTTGCCGACGCACAATTGCTGCAAAAATTTGCTGTTTTCGTACGCACGATTAAAATAATTTTCCTTCTCATGACGTAAGGACAAGAAAGGAAACGGCAATTATGATGTAATCACAAAAAACAGTCCAGCGAACATCTATGATCGAGATTTAGGGCAAACAGTAAAGCAGAATAGGCCTCGAAAACAAGCGAGGGAATGTCCAACGGAACAAAATGAGAACGAGAAGAAAGTGGAGCATCAACTCGCAAACAATTAAAAAATAGTGCCAAATTTCAGTGCGAGGAAGACGAGGGAAGGAGAAACGAACGAGCACGGTAAGTGAGGTTGAGGAAGAAGGTTGAGGAAACGATTGAGGAAGCATCCGCGATCGAGATTTAGCGCAAGCAGTGAAGCAATATAGGCCTTGACAACAGGCGAAGGAATGTTCACCGGAACAAAACTAGATCGAGAAGAAAGTGGAGCGACAAATTGCAAACGCCAAAGAGTAGTGCCAAAACGCGAAGAAGACGAGGTGAGGAGAGACGAGAGAGTACGACGAGTGGAGCGATCACAAGAAACGGTCGATGGTTGAGATTTAGCGCAAAGCACTATTGGCCTTGGAAACAGATGAAGGAATGTCAAACGGAACAAAACGAGATCAAGAAGAAAGTGGAGCAACAGCTATCAAATGCTAAAGAGTAGTGCCAAAACTCGATTGGAGGAAGACGAGGGGAGAAGAGACGAGGGAGGAGAGACGAGAGAGTACGACGAGTGGAGCAATAACAGGAAACGGGTGATGGTCTAGATTTAGCGCAAACAGTAAAGCTCTATTGGCCTAGGAAACAGGCGAAGGAGTGTCAAACGGAACAAAACGAGAACGAGAACGAAATGGAGCAGCAACTCGCAAACGCTCAAAGAGTAGTTCCAAATCTCCGTGCGTGGAAGACGCGGGAGCACGACGGGTGGTGGCAATCATAAGCAACGGTGGAGCGAGCACGCATGGTCGAGATTTAGCGCTAACAGGGCGGTGTACAGCGATCCGAAACTCGCGAGCCGCTCGAGCGTCGGCAGGAACGCCAACCTCGCAAACAAAGCGGCGGGCTGGGGCGCGGCGCGACAACGCCGTGCGGTGTTTGCCGCAGGGCGACAACCGACGCGCGCGCCGCTTTAACTCTTTAAACTCTTTGTTTGCGGCGCGAAATTGCGGATGATTAGCGCTTGTTTCGCACGCAATAGCCCCCGCCGCCGCGACTAATTACGCGCGCGTGGTATTGGGCGACGCGCCTTCTCCGGCGCTGAGTGTTTGTTCTCAGGTGTTTGTTCACATAACGTTGGCAGCCTCGCAATCTTCTTAATGCTGGATTTGTGGTGTAATTGTTTCATTCCTTAGTTACAATTATATTAAAAATAATCACTGTGTATTATTAATTGCTCTTTACCTACACACGATTCATTAATAATTGTAAAAATGGCATTAGTTATTTTTTGTTTTCATTTCAATTGAACTATTTAATATATGTGCAACACATATCGTTTTAATTAATACTGAAAAAGTAAATACTGGGGCAACATAAAAATAAAAAGTAGGAATTTATCAAATCATGAAACAATGTCGAAATTAATAATTAAATATTAATATTAATTTTACACAATTATGTGAACCATTAGAAATATACAATAAATTTAAAAAAAAAATTGCATTACTGTGTTGTTTTTTAAAATAAAATATTTTGAGTAAACCCAATACGTTTTGTATAGTTGAAAAAAAAAATTAAAATTGAAATTCTGTAGATCGCGTTAAATTATTTTCGCTACAACTAAAGGGTCCACCCTAATTGATCGCAGATCCTGGACAAAAATCAGCGAAAACTTCACTGACTTTTTACCGATAACAATTATCAAATATAAGGGGATAGATTTTTATCGTGCGCGTAAACCACACAGTGAAAGCGAGTCTGACTCTAACTCCTTCATTCTGGGTGTATGACATCCATCCACGCGTTTCCCAACTGACGGTTTCTTGCTCGAACACGCCCACCAGTATTTACATCCTGCTCATTTGAATGTGAATCAGCTTCGCCGGCGTGTTTATGGCGTTCGAATTACGACGAGCGGCTAAAGTTGGCGGTTCGACTTGTTCGAACGACTCTCGAAGTGCAGCGTCGGCAGCGGAGAATCCAATTACAAAACTGGAACGAGCGAACCTGAGCCCAGTCGAAACCGCCCCGCTCCGCCCCGCTCCGCCCTTCACCATCTCTCATCACCAAATCGCGTTCCTTTCCCCGTTCCGTTTCTCCGCCACTGCTTCTTGCTACCTCATTCCCCGCTTTGTTCCCTTTCGAAATTACCATACGACACCGCCGTACAGCTTTACAAAACTGTCATACGACCACTACTTTTTTATGCATGTCCAGTATGGATGAACGCTGTCAAAACGAATACCAAAATTCTCCAAGTAATCCAAAATCAGATCCTCTGCACCATATCCAAAGCTACATGGTACATCTCCAATGAACAACTTCATAAAGAATTCCAGTTAGAACCGATAAACAACCACATTAAATTTTTCATCCATCCCCTTCTTCCAATACATCCCCAATGTACTTAATCGAACCCTTCTAAGACAAAATTCAATACATAGAACCCGCATCAAGAAAAAAATTCCGTTTCATACATTCCTAAATAAATTTTCAGATCTCAACCCAATGTAGAGTTATTATATAAAGATACCTCTACCACCCAATTTGTAAGGTAAGTTGTATTTTGAGATTATTGTAAGTTAATTTTAAGAGGATAATTTCAACGATTACAAATGTAAAGTGTACTAAACACTGATCCTTGTATTTTTCAATCCAAAAGAAAATAAATATTCTTTTTTAATTTCCTCCCGTATCTCTATTTTTACGTTTCTCTCCTGCTTTCCCCTTCCGCAGCTAGCTCCCTGCATATCCCACCTCCTTCTTTTCTACTCTACGTTCTATTCGTCGCTTTTCACATCTCTCTATATAACCATATTACTAAACAGCTCTATATAATCACAACACTGTATAACCCTTCGCGAAGCCGGACTCATTTAACCCATCCCAAACTTTTCCATTCATCCTCTTCCACCCCAACCATTTCCTCCGTCGCCGAGCCCCGCCCCCTCGCCGCTAGGTCCCAAGGCGACCTTTCCTCCCAGCCACTCACTCCACGCCCCTTCCCGCCGCGCCCACGTCTTTTCCCGCGCGCGGCCGTCTCCCTCGACGTCGCCGTCGTCGCCGACAGATCGCGAGGAGCTTCCCATTATTAACTCTACCGTCTTAAATTAATCTTCACCCAGATTTCAATTAATCAAGTTGTGATTGGTCGTGGCGGGGGCGATGCCGTCGCGGTTATTTATCACTCCAATAAATGAGACCCGCGCTCGTCCTTCGGCCCTTCGACCCTCCGCGGCGGCGACGCGGCGAGGAAAGGTCGAGAGGCGGCGAGAGGTGGAGGCGATGACGAGGGGGGGCGTGACAACGCCGAGGAAGGCGACAACCGGGGCTGGCGTGGAGGTTACCGCGAATGTGACAGTGGAGTTGGAGGTGTAGAACAAAACCAAGGTGAAAGCAGCGCAAAAATTGAGATTAAGGAGGAGAACTGGGGAAAAGGTGTAGGGTAGAGGCTCTAATGAAGTTGATGGTGGCAGAGGCAGTGTTAGAGATGGTTTCAGAGGTAGTGATGGAACGGGTGGCGATGCAAACAGCGGCGGGGACAAAATCGACGGCGGTAATTTTGGTAGAGGTAGTGGTGGCGGCGGCGGCGGCGGCGGCGGCGGCGGTGGTGGTGGTGGTGGTGGTAGTGGTGGTGGTAGTGGTGGTGGTGGTGGTAGTGGTGATGGTAGTGGTGGTGGTAGTGGTGGTGGTGGTAGTGGTGGTGGTAGTGGTAGTGGTGGTAGTGGTGGTGGTAGTGGTGGTGGTGGTAGTGGTGGTGGTAGTGGTGGTGGTAGTGGTGGTGGTGGTAGTGGTGGTGGTAGTGGTGGTGGTAGTGGTGGTGGTGGTAGTGGTGGTGGTAGAGGTGGTAGAGGTGGTAGTGGTAGAGGTGGTAGTGGTAGTAGTGGTGGTAGTCATAGTAGTGGTGGTAGTCGTAGTAGAGGAGGTAGTGGGATTGGTGGTAATAGTAATAGTAGTAGTGGTAGTAGTGGTAGTGCTAGAAGTGGTAGTGCTAGTAGTGGTAGTGCTAGTAGTGGTAGTGCTAGTAATGGTAGTGGTAGTAGTGATAGTGCTAGTAGTGGTAGTGATAGTGCTAGTAGTGGTAGTGATAGAAGTAGTAGTAGTAGTAGTAGTAGTAGTAGTAGTAGTAGTAGTAGTAGTAGTAGTAGAAGAAGTAGTAGTAGTAGTAGCAGCAGTAGTAGTAGCAGTAGTAGTAGTGGTGGTGGTAGTAGTGGTAGTGATAATGGTGATAGTGGTAGTGGTAGGGGTGGTAATAGTACTGGTGGTGATAATAGTGCCAATGATGGGGGGGAAGATGGCAGTCATGTGAGAGGAGGGGGAGGACGGGGAGCAAACCGAAGGACGAGGAAGTGAAGATGGAGGCAAAGGCGGAAGCAGAGTCGGGGGCGTTGGTCGAGAAGTGACAAAGCCGAGAGTGGGGACGACGACAAATAGGCAGATGCAGTTGAGGAGGAGGCGCTGAAGGCAGAAGTACAGGAGGGTGCGTTGTCAGAAAGGCGGCGGGAAAGAGTGTGCCTCCAAGATGGTGGAGCTGGAAACGGAAGCAGATTCCGCGTCGCGCGAGAAGGATGACCCGACACCGGAACGAAGGAGTTGAAAAAGAAAAAATGATCGCGGCGACCGGCGCCTTATTCAATCGAGGGATGAACCGAATTACAGAGGCGGGCCGCACCGCACGGTCAGGTGAGGCCAACTCGGCGTCGCCTCACTCGGGCGGGAGCCATGGGACGCCGCGGGCTCCGGCGCCTGACCATCCAGTTGCTGATGCAGTTTGCGCCGCTGCCGCTGCAGTCGCCTGAATCCTCCCGGGAGGATCCCTTTGACTCAGCCGCTCGGCCGACATCCCTCCGCTCGCGACGTTGCCACGCATCGACCTGCCGCATCCTCGCCGGGCTCTGTGGACTTAGGAGTCTTGTAGCTTATTGATCGGAGGATCGACTGATCCTGAGAATGGTCATTTCTGGCCTCTATTCGTCCCGACACGTTTCGAATCGTCTTCCCCTTAATTTTATACACACATTTGGTTTTCATCTCATTTATGGTATTTGTTTTGACATTACGTGATTACACCCTCTTTCATCATAGCGCCTTCCAATAATTTAAGTTTGACATATTTTGCTTTCTCGCCACGGAGTAGAGAAAAATGTGGGTAATTTCTGCGCGAAAAAATGGCGAATTTTTGGCAGAAAAACGTCTATTACTGGTAATGAAAAAGTGGATAAATCCTGTTGCTTCATTTAGAAACCAAAATCCTCTATCACGTCTGCATCCATGTTTTGTGGGTCCTTCGAAAAATTCGAATACGCGAAATCGTCTGTCCGTCTGTGAACAATACCAGCGGCTAAACCGTTCAGCCGATTTTTTCCGAAATTGTTTTTCCCCAATTGGTGTGGCTAAGGTTTCGGTCCCTTTAATTTGACACCGACATTTCATATCCGGAGTTGTTTACATCAAGCCTCTGAGACATTTTCTTCATTTTCAAAAAAATTGCTCCAACATTTTATATTGAAATTTGTTCTGGATAGTATGAAGGACGATTAAAAGAACGTGGCAGGTCTCATGTTCGTTAAAAACACTGCATTTTCGAAAATTGCAAAAGTTAAAATTTTTTGTAGGAGTTTTCCTGCAAGTACAATATTAAAGACAGAGATTCCTCCTTTAATGAAATCTGCTCCTTAAAGATAGATTTTGAAGTAGATCGTGTACAATTTTTCGAAAATTTGAGTATTTTAGCGTGATTTCGCCTGAAAGTACGGGCGAGAAAGTATGTGCTATTTTAGCACTATTAGTTTCGAACGTTTTGCCTCTCTCCAATGAGCAGCAGAACATCAATTTCTAAGAATATTTTCTTACACATTTCAGTCAATATGAATGTGAGAGATTAATATTAATGTACTTTATATGATTGATAAGCTGATATTGAAATGACAGAAATTAATAATTTTATTTGTGCGTATACATGCATATGTGTATGAACACTTTTATTGATAAAATATTTTTAGAGATCCTCATCCTTGATACATATAGGATTAAGAAGGTCCTCACTCGATGCAACTGTAAAATCTCATAAAACGTACAAGTCTACATAAATTCGCTAGTTTCTTCAGCCAACAGTGTTTCAAATATACCTTAAATCGACTGCAATATAAATGTCTCTACCAGCAATTTCTGTTATTCTATAGATTGTACTCTGAAAAAAAAGAAAAGAAAAAATCATTGGCGTCAAACGACTGATGGACTATCACGTACATTCCCGAAGAGATTCCCAACGCACAACGTCCCGCGAAAAGGCAACGCGATGGAGGAACAATGGATTGGAAGCAACGAAGCGCCTTCGCAGCCAATGTACTGAAAGAAAGAGAAAACTCGAGGCACTTAAAGAATTTTATGTGCGGAGGCACACAAGAAGGCGGCTCCTCACGAGCCGGGAGGACGGCCGCTGCCGCCGCCGCCGCCGCCCTCGTCGTCGTCGAGGAAGTTTCGAGGGCCTTGTTTTGACAACTTCTTTTCTCGGGTTTTGTTCTCCCATTAAGCGAACCGCTCACGGGTCCTAGGGAATTAAGTTTCTCGCCCCCACCGCCGCGCCACCGCTCCCGGAGGCGTCCACTGCTGTTTCCGAGTCTCCCGAGGAGGGAGGACCGGTCCGAGCAAACGTGCCACGCTCTCCTGAGAGCCTGAAACTATTACTAGTTGATGAAACTATTACTAAATATTGGACGATATGTATAGCCGTAAGGTGTGTACAAAGATATGATGAAAAGGAAAACATTCTAAAAAAGTATATATGACGAATAAAATGTACAAAACCTCTAAGATGTGGCGTATTTGTATACAAATTATTATATTGCTTTACATTGTGTTTTACTAAGTACTTGGATAATTATAAGTATAGCTTTATCTGGAACTCCAATATGGAGAATTCTCATAAGAATGGAAGAATATAATGAAGTTTGAAAAAGCTTTAGGAAAAGTACCAACTCTTCTTTTAGATAGCAGTGAATTACTTTTAAACGCTATTCCAGTTTATTTGAATGCTGGAAGTCCAGAATAAGTTTTTGTGGCAGTTTTTACAGGCACCACCTTTTGCATCTGATGAGGCTAAAATCGGCTACACTACGCCACATATTGCGAGACCTGACTGGAGCTTAGAGATTGTTCCGCTAGGGAGGGAGTGTGTGTGGAAGAATCACCTCAAGCCTACGTGAATCGAGAATCAAGCCTACGTGAATCAAGCCTACGTTCCATCGAGAGAGAAAATGCGCCTCCTGACTGCTAGATTAGTGGAAATAATGACTAAAACAGATGACGCGTTCGAAAATCCGATGTAGTCACTCACTCAAACCGGTGGATCACGAGCCCTCCGAATATTCCGGTCCGTGTCTCTCGGGGACGTTGAGGTGCGGCGACGCTACCAGCAGGTTTGGGGACACTTTTGGCACACTTTAATATTGCCAAATTAATACCATATTTTCCCGTTTCTTGGTTGCTGGAGATTTACAGTGCGTCTACTCCACTTTACAAATTTGACACACAATGTAGAACAAACAGCGTCAGAGAATCAGAATCCTTAGCCGATTGAGACGTGGCGGTGCGACGACACTTCGACCAGGGCAGAAGGACACTTTTGGTAAACTTTTATCAAAAGAATTAAGCGAATATTTTCTCAAAGTATCTTCTTTGTTGCTGCAAGTTTTGGACAGGTCTTTCCCCCATCACCAATATGACATACGATATAGGGCAAGTCGCTCCAGAGGACTTGAACCCTTCTGCAGGTTGACACGGTGCGATGCGGCCTCCAGCACCAAGAGACACTTTTGGCACCTTTCAATATTACCAAATAAATCCCACATTTTCCCTTTTCTTTTCTGCTGAAAATGTTTAACGCGTCCTCACGTTACCAATTTGGCATACAATGAAGGGTAAATCTCCCAGTGAAAGGGGCCTCCTCCGCAGATTGAGACGCTGCGGTGCGGCCTCCAGCGCCCGCAGACACTTTTGGCACGCGGACGCCTCTCTGACGACCGCCCCCTTTTTTCGCGCTGCGGTGCCGTCCCTTCATTAATCATTACACTGACCTACCCCGCGCCCTTATCGATTTTCAATCAGGCCGTCGTTTGTCAGTGTCGCCAACATCAGACCGTAACAAGTCCCTGAGGCGCGGCTTCTTGCCCCGGGCTGCGTCTTCGCCGCGCTGTCTCCGGTTGCGCCGCTGGCGCCGCCGCCGGCGCGGCTGGAAGCTCCGGCGTCCTTGAGCGCAGACAAACACGCCGAGGCCTTCGCACGGAGCAAAACGATGTTTCAGGGACGTTCGAGAGGGTGGCAGTACTGTAAACCCCGGTATTCCCAACTAATTGGGGGTGTAGTCAGTTCGGATTCGGAAATTTATTCGGATTTTTCGAAAAAAAGGACCTAGTTATGCAAATACATCTGTAAAATTACGTGTGTGCAACGTTGCGTGCGATGTGAGAAAACGGCAACTTAGCGTAGCGACATGAGAAAGTGGCAATGTTGCGAACAGCGTATATAAGCGATGGCATGCAATAGTTGTTGCTACAGTGTTCACAAGACTTAGTTTGTTTCGCTGGCGTTAACAGGTGTACTACGTGAAGAATTCAGAATAAATTGCGTTGACTATGTTCACTTTTTTTTTACATTCAGTTAATAGAAATACGATGACACCGTAGAGTTCAACGATGTACCGTAGTTACCAGTGCCACAAAACGTTTCATTTCGACAACTTGTGATTCAATAATTATTTGTTCAGTTTTACAAAAATTATGAAATCATTTCTTAACACTACTAATAAGCATTTGATTTTTTTGTTCGGATTATCCGAAATTTCGTATTTGCGGGGATCGGATTAGCGGCGATCGGATTAGTGGGGTTCTACTGTAACTCATTGAGCGAAGAAAAAATGATGACTTCCTGATGACTTGGAATACAATTGTAGGGGACGCGATAAGACAGTTCTAACCCTATTTCATAAATCCAAACCAAAGATCTGAGAATCCCTCTTACAAAGAAGCTTTATGAAAGATATACAGAAAAAACTCTTCATACAACGACAGTATACGTGGAGAAAGCCAGAAAACAAAATTCGTCTTATTGTAAGAAAACTTTGATTTTTTTCTCTGGTTGGCAAAAATATAGGCATATGGAATACTATTACTCCCCGATCCCCGCAATTAAAGTGGGAGGATGTGTAGCGGATATATTTCTTGATATGTGAAGGATATTTTTGAAGCATGAGCTGTGGTATCACTGGGTACGGCGAGATAAACAGGCATGTCTTCATTTACTTTATTACTGGTTTTATTACCTGCAATTTTATCTCCAAAGCCAAAGGAGAATTTTCATAAAATGCCAAAAAGCCGAATGTATGTATGCGTAAGGTAAATGTATTTCAGTGTAAATAGAAGGATACATCAAATTTTAATGTTTATTAATGAGGAACAGTTCCCAAAAGGAGCAAGCATAAACAACGATCAATGATTGTGGCCTGCAGCGTGGACATAGAAAGTTCGTTCTACTACGAAATACTAATGTACAGTATTTCAAATCCTCAGTGAAAATAAATAAAAAATACTTGGCTACTTTATTATTTGTGATGTATTTTCTCTCTCAGGTTCTCAGAGAATTAAAAAAAAAGCACAGAATGCTTCCAAGAAACAAATTTAATTCCACTCACTACCTCGTATTTTTTTTATTATAAAAAAACTCTCGGTAATATTTCCAGCAACGTAAAAGACGAGTCCACCTCTTCCACGCCATTCCACGTTTTCCTCAAAACCTCGCATTCCGCTCACAGCCACGTAGAGCGTTTATTCTTTGAACGTTTCATCTTGCAAGCGTCTAAAACGCCGCATTGTGCAGCAGCCGACGTAGTTCTTTACTCTTTGGGAGAAAAGCAGCGTCCGCGACGCAGCGACGAAGATGCGCAATGTCGCGCTTGGTAAAAACGCGTCTGAAGCGGCGTTCTCCACGCCCCACTCCCATTCCCCATCCCTCCCCCTACCTTCCCATCCCATTCCACATCTCATCGCCTCCTTTTCTCTCTCATTCGCCATCCACTCCCCTTCCAAGAATCACCCTCTCCTTTCCCATCCCCTCATTTTCACATCGTCTCATTTTCCCATCCCCTCCTTTACCCTCCACTCCTTTCCCATCCCCTCCTCCCCTTTCCCATTC
Organism: Gryllus longicercus; assembly: GCA_038098605.1. Classification (NCBI taxonomy): domain Eukaryota; kingdom Metazoa; phylum Arthropoda; class Insecta; order Orthoptera; family Gryllidae; genus Gryllus; species Gryllus longicercus. Next base: position 1,525,858 of record JAZDUA010000327.1, on the reverse strand, counting down.
CCTCCTCCCCCTTTCCCATCCCCTCCTCCCCTTTTCCCACCCCCTCCTCCCCTTTTCCATCCCCTCCTCCCCCTTTCCCATCCCCTCCTCCCCCTTTCCCATCCCCTCCTCCCCCTTTCCCATCCCCTCCTCCCCTTTTCCCATCCCCTTCTCCCCCTTTCCCATCCCCTCCTCTCCCTTTCCCATCCGTTCCTCCCCTTTTCCCATCGCTCCTCTCCCTCGCCCTTTCCCCTCCCCTCCCAATTCCCATCCCATCACATCCTTTCCGTCCCACCCTCCACTCTTTCCATACCACCCCCTTCCTTCCATCACACCCATCTCCCTTCACCTTCCCATCCCCTTCCCATGCCCCTTTCGTCCACTCCCTACCCCTCCACCGTCACCCACGCGCTCGCTCTGATCCTGATGAGGGCGCAGGAACGGGAAGTGAGTCAAGGAAGAGAAGGGGAAGGGGAGGGAGAGGGGGAGGGGAGAGAGGGAAGGGTACAAGAAGCTCTTCCGAGAGAATTAAATCGAGTGTGTAATTTTTACGCCGCTTTCCCCCTTCGTTTGCACAGCTCTCGAAAATTTCCTCGCTCATCTACGAAAAGTTCAATCAATGGAAACATCGTTAACCACCTAAGAGCACACGTGGGAGTCGACTTTCCCTGGAATAATTAGATTTACCGCCATCTGGAAATGTGTTCTGCGCTAATTCGGATGATTTCAAAATTTGATTGTGTGGAACTAATCAAAATGTTTCACTACTACGTTTCTTCTCGTTCTTCAATTGATTTAATTATTGAATTATTCTGAAACTCAGTTTTCAACTCAACTGAGTTTTCAGCACAATTTAATAATTATCTATTGTATAAATTGACAGATCTTATCATATCATATATTTAATATCATTTTCTAAGATACTAAAAAGACGTTTCTTGAACTTCAGTGATTCGTAGTCTATTTTTTTTTTCTGAAGAAACATGGAATAAACCTTTATTACATTTTGACTTAATTTCTCTTGAATACATGTCTGTAAAATGATACATCAGGTTACGTAATAATTTCGAATAATAAGACACAATTAAAGGTTAATGTCACTTGAAAGCCAAGTAAATCTAAATTCGCATCTCGTAACTTCACATTTGATTGGCTTTATTAAATAATGAACATAATACTCGTTTTATTTGTATCATTCTTTCAATTCACTCGCATTCAATGACGCTTCACCTTCCCCGTCGTTTTTCGATAGATATTCTTTTAAATCCTTTCCATCGTGCGAGAAAAAATCTCCGAGGCGATAGTACAGCTGCGCAATTATTCCGTAAGTTTCGTCCGTCGCAAACGCAGATATTAAAATCACCGCCTTGCTCCGTTCGCCCTCTCGAAGGCAAATTCGGAATTCCTCCAGGCGGCGCGGCCGCGCGGAGCACAATTTCCTTCTCATGAAATATTCGCGCGCGCCTCTCTCGCGCGGCGCGGCGCGGCGCGGCGCCCTCGTTCGCTCACTCGCTCGCCCGCTCGCCCGCCCGCCCGCCGATATTTGAAAACACAACAAAGCGGCGGCGGCGGTGCCACGCGGCGCGAGGGGCGTGGCGGGTGAGGAGGGCGGGCGGAGGAAGAAGTCGATGAGAGCGGGTGATGAGGGCGGGTGATGAGGGCGGGCGATGAGGGCGGGTGATGAGGGCGGGTGATGAGGGCGGGCGGTGAGGGCGGGCGGTGAGGGCGGGCGGTGAGGGCGGGCGATGAGGGCGGGCGATGAGGGTGGGCGATGAGGGTGGGCGATGAGGCCGGGCGGTGAGAGTGGGCGAGAGCGAGCGCGGGCGAGGGCGAAGGCGAGGGCGAAGGCGAGGGCGAGCGCGGGCAAGGGCGGTCGAAGGCGGGCAGCGAAAGCGGGCGAAGGGAGGCGAAGGGGGGCTAGGGGTCAAGAGAGGAGGGGCGAGGGCAGGTGGCCGTAGGTGGTTCAAGGGTGGAAGGGAAAGGTGGTTCAAGGGTGTGAAGGTGGTTCGGGGTGGGTTGGGGCAGGGACTGTTGTGGTGCAAGAGAAAATAATGGCGTTGGACATGGAAAGAGATGAAGGAGGCATCAATGTGTAAGAGCGTAGATGGTTGTTATTTGGTTGTTAGCGATTACAGGCGCATCAACTAATGAAATGATTGGTCCCGTAACTATAGTGCATGTATTTCTCCTCGCGAGGTAGCGGTGGTCTTCCACCGCTATATGGCGAGATCCGGCGCCGACCTACCGTCGGCTAGTAGGGTTTGACTCAACCAGGTATCTCCTACCAGCGTGGCACCGCCCCAGCCGAGACAAGGTCTAGCCTCTTTATGAATCTTCCGATATGTGTGGTAGTGTTGTGCATGTTAGTGTAAGTGTGTGTAAGGGTGAGGATAAGCCAAGGAAGAGGAAGGAAAGATCGAGCACAGTCAGTGGTCGTCTTGTTAGGGTACTGCGGAGGCATTCACGGAGTTATTAGAAGACGAATCTCAAACGCACAATGCTCTTGCGCGAGGCAAAACGTAATTGTGAGGCTTACACTCTAGCATGTAGTAAGACGGACAGAGAGAGACCATGGACAAAGAGTAGAAGATGCTCGAGTAAGGGAAAAGGATAATAGAAGAATTGGAAAGTTCTGGGCCAAAGGGAGGCGAGAGGGTTGCGAAGAAGTATTGAAAATATATACTAGCGAAAGTGGGTAGGTAGGGTGGGCAAGGCTGAGCAGGGCAAAGCAGGGGACAGAGAGCGACAGAGAGGGTAGGGCGGAGAGAGTGAAGGGATGCGGGTGGGCACCAGGGGGGGGGGGAAAGCGGAGTTAATGAAGCGGAGCCGCGCATCCCGGCGTTTGATTGCGTTACGCTGGCGCGGAGTGGGGGTGGGAGCGGGGCGGGGGTGGGGGTGAAAGGGGCAGCCGTTATTAGGTTTGAGGTGCGTCCCCATCGGCGCCTCGCCCGCCCGCTGCACTCTGCTGGGCCCGACCGGGCCGCCCGCCCCTCCCCCATTCTCGCAGCGGTCACCACTCGGATGTGCGGCGAGTGGTAGGAGCTGCGGAAGAGATGAAGTGGAAGATGCGGAAGGTAGAATTACACCAGGGGGAGGATTTTAATGAAATGTCATTCTTTCCCCTTTTCAGATTAGAACAATGACGTTTAATATAGAAATTCATTTTGTGTTATAGCAAAACGAAATTTTTATGTGTTTTTTTCTTTTTTTTTCATTTTTGCCGATTTTGACTAATATGGATTTGTTACGTTTAACGTCATTTTTTAAGGCATTTTTCACTGAATTAATAGATTTTAAAATCATTTTAATGGTTCTTGCTTCAAACAATATTTGCGAGGTACAACAAATGTTCACCACAGAATTCCTGAGTAGCCTATTCGATTTCTTCGCTGATATATAGTAATGTGAGCCGTTGTGACTACCACGCAATCTAAGATTCCTGTGACGCCTGTCGACGCCATTGTCGGTTAGGGCGATAAATGAACGCAGATATATCCTTTTAAACAACAGTCAAAACGAAAAACTTGCTAGCTGAGTTCACTTAAACAAAGGAAGAAGCCGAACGAAGAAAAACCGGAAGAAAAACTGTCGAGATCAATATTTTGGCACGATTACATAAGTTTTCTTCATTGAAATAAAGTAAAATTCCATTTTTCCAACGAAGATATAGGTAGTTTGAAGGTTGAATGCAGAAGAGAAGTTTGGCGAGGACACTGACGGGAATGAAGGGAAGAAGATGGGGCGATGAAGTAACAAAGAGGGAGGTGTCAAAGAGAGAATAATGGGGAAAGGGAAGGAGAAAAATACACGGAAGACGTTGGACTGAAGGGAAAATAGGGCAGGGTGAAATGGAGGAGAGTATGATGACACGTTCTGTTATGTGATGAAATGACAACATGTAATTCACAAGGGCGAGGAGAGATGAGTTAAAAGGTACACGCAACAGCTACAAACTAAACGCTGTGTGAGACATGAGCAGCGATGAAAACCGTAGAAAATGTAGGAATGCCGCAGTTAAAGGGGTAGAGATACCAAGGGAAACTGGTATGGTGAAAGAGAACTTCGAAGAGTGGAATCACGAGGAGAAGACGGGGCAAGATTAGGGTGTGTTTGAAGCACGATTGCCGAAAACGCTGAGGACTCGGACGCGAATGAAGATACAACCGCAAGGCCGTTTCTAGTCACAACCCCTGAGAAGGGATGCGCGCAGCAATAGAGAGGGCGTCAGGCGCGAGGGGAGGGGGGTGAAGCGGGGGTGGTGTCTGGCGGTTCGCTTGCGGCAGAAGCCTCTCCGAAGGACGCTGTTCCGCCTAGGATCAAAGCGGCTCCGACGCCCAGACCCCGCCCCCGCCCCCGCTTCCTTCTCCGCCCCGCCACGGCTCCCGCCACCGCCCCGCTCCGTCCCCGCCTGCGCTCCCGCCACCGCCGTCCTCGCCCCCGCCTCCGCCCCGCCTCCGCCCCGCCTCCACCCCGCCAACGTCCTCACCACCGCCCCTGTCTCCGCCCTCGCCTCCGCCCCTTACCCCCTCCCCAGCGCCGCCACCCCTCATGTCCGCCCACGCCCACCCCGTCTCCGCCCCGCCATCCGCGTCCCCGGGTGGCAGCGGGGCGCCGGGGCCTAAATGCTCATTTGGCAGTCTGTTTGCCCGCCGCGATCTCTGGCGGTCAGCGGCACATCCACCCTCGCCACCGCCGCCGGCAGCTGATGAGATGCATATTGTAGGACCGCCGCGATGGCGGTCGGCGGCACCGCCGCGATGCTCAAGAAGCCCTGCCCAGCCCAGCCCGCCCCGGCCCCGCCTCAAGATAACAGACCTCGCCTCGTTATTCATTGAAATGGGCTCCTCAGAAATGCATTAGAATACTAGCCTTACTCGAATACCCTTCCCCGACGGTCCTTTTCTAATGACATTGAACTGGAAGAGGAAGTTCTTTCGTGCAATCCTACTACAAAAATTTGTCCGGCAAGATATAGTTGAAATGTCCACGAATCAAGAGTGGGCATTGTATGAACATTTATTCTCTTTCCACTTTGTATCGTCAACAAAGTTTTCTTAATTCAATGTCGACATTACTTCTTTATTCGAAATCTCCAAGAAAAACATGCCAGTCTCAGCACACCTGCTATTTTAGAGAACAAAATACAAACATTCACATACTACGTACTGATCAATTTCGTGTTAGTTCTTTACGAATTAGTCCTTTACGAATTAGTCCTCCCGTTTTTAACTCTCGTCTCAAAACCCATTGAAAACCACATTAATATACTTCTTCAAAATATTTTTTAGTATTGACACAACTTTATAATAATGCTTTCTCAACACTCATCTTATTTTTAGTTTCATCACTAGCACAGCTTCCATTGCTTGTACTATTGCCATAAAGGCACTGTTACAAGTTCTCACAATTAAATGTAAACCTTCAACTGTGAAATAATTTAATGGTAGCACAAGAAAGGTATGGTATTCCTGTTTCATTTTTATTATAACTGATAAAATACCAATGTCTAACATTAAATTGAAGAGTGTTGAAAAGCGATAGCTGCTAGCTTTACAAACACTTTGTGATCATTATCGCTCTAAACTGGTTATGATTGATGAGCAAAAATTGTATTAGTACGTCGGAATTTAATACTATCTAAACTACACATTACTCATGGCTATCAATGGCATCTCATAATTTGATTGGCACTCATCTCTCAGTCATTAAAATTATTCCAATAATGAGTTACGATGTACCAATAATAACACTTTGCGTTCCATGTTCATTCCTTATCTAACTTTCGTTCAGTCCGACAGATCCTTCATTTTCTGTGAGTCTCAAATTACATTTTATGCTCCACATCACTTTCACATACCTCTTTAACGCGGACCCTACACCCAATCCAACCGATTGTGACAATTCTTTTGCTCTTTTCTGTGCTGTACCGCAACGAATCTTGACCTATCGGGTCAATAAAATGCCACCGACTCTGCCGCCACCTACCATTGCTGCCCTCCGTCACGCCGCCGCCTTACGTTGCCACACCGTAATGGCCATCGTCCATACATTGTCACCGTACTCATCACACCTCCATCGTTCCTCGTGCCGCCTGCCACCTCCCGCTGACCGCCCGCGCATCCCGCCACAGCCACTGCCGCCGACGCCGCCCCACCCTGTGCCCGACGAGTTCAGCGCGCCGTGGAATATTATCGTAAATGAAGCAGCGGGGCCGCGATCGGCGCATGCAACGCACGGCTATTCATTAGAGTTACTTGCCCGCCGATAATTAAATAACAGGATTGCGCCCGGGGCTCGCAACGGTCACAAACGCGTTACGCGTAACGAGGGGCTGATTGTTGCCAGCGATTGCGAGAGGCAACGACGGCCAACCCTCGATTGTGCAACCGATTCAGGTATCGATAGGGGGTACTCGACTATGCGCCCGCAGGCTACCGCGACGCACAGCACTGAATGTTACAATTCTCGGAATTGAATGGGAATATCTCGGAAAATTTGCAATTAGGGTGTAGGCGAAACTAGTTTGCGTATTGGCTCGCGGGTTCCGAATGCATGGGGGATTAGTTCAATGGTTGGCAATTATATCGAACTTTCCCGGCGCTGATGCCAACTGTGTCTTTAAGAGGAAATGTGTTGATGTAGGTGGTAGAGGCCGAAGGGGCGTGACAATAGCTGAAAACTAAACAGGTGTTAATTGAGTTAGCATTTTCCGAAAATAGAATGGAAGAATATTTTGATATGAAATGGCTGAAAAACCAACCTCTGTTTCACCGAAAACAAACTATCAATTCACTTAAAATGTCAAATCTTGTTCGTGAGTAACATTAATTACGCGGTACTTAAGTCTTAATGATTTAAGTGAATAAATTATCATATTTTAATAATTAATTGATGAATGTTATTCATTTACAAAGATTATCGCATGCGGCAAAACATGTGAAAACAAAAACGCAATCAACGAGATTCATGTGTTTACAAATTTCATTAAAATATTCGAAAACTGTGATAAAACCAGAATGTTTACGAGAAAGTTGAATAATAAGAGTCCTAAAACTCTAACGATTTTATGTTATGAAAGAAAAACACCCAGATTTTGAGAACAATTGTGAATCGTATGCCTCGGGAAAGAGATCCTGACAAATAAATTGTCATCACATAAAAAATATTACCATTACACGAACAGAACATTACCTCAACTAGTGTTACACGAATGGAAATAATTTTCATGAAAATCAGTTAACGAAAATGTATTCACCATCATTCTTTTTCCAGCGCAAACGGAAGTAAAATCAGCAAATCGTGAGAGAAATGTCTAATCATATTCATCACAGTTCCTTAATTTCAAGCGATATCAAGAAAACGGAACTAAGAAAAGCTTTATAAAGGCAGAAGCTGCTTTGAAGTAAGCATCAAAACACGCTCGACGTGTACGGAGTGGTAGGAGAGTGTTTCGTGTCATAACCTCGTGGCATAAGCCGAAATAAAAAAACGGAAATAAAATGAACGGGCGAGATGTGTGTGCAGGGGCAGAGAAGGGAGGAGCCTGCCGACGGTCGCGTGTTTCGACCTGTGTTTGTTTTTCCAAGCGCTTACACGTGCGCGATGGCGCGGTGCACTGGGACGCTAGCGCTCCGGGTGCTACGAAAGATCAACTCTACCGCTGCAGTGGCAAGGGCACCTGGTGGCGGAGTAGAACGTGACTGGAGGTTTGTTTTTTTATTTTTGTATTTTTTTTATTTATATATATATATATATATATATATATATATATATATATACGCTGACAGCCGCTGATCGATAATGTAAAAAAAAATTAGATGAAATGTAAATCGGATGATTTATACTGTTTATTTGTTATTTACTGACACGTAACTGCGATGGTGAGATCCGTTAGTGTTGATGAACGTTATATCCTGGGAAGTGCTGGTGATTCTGTCTCCGCAGATCAGGCATTCAATTCCAGGTCGGCTTGCTGGGTTTCAACCTCCAGGTATCTCCCTCTGAGCTCTACAGACCAGAGCTAGCGGTCGGTAGAATTCCTCTCCGGCGGAATACAACATAACCAAGTCATCAAATCAACGCTAGGGTAGAAATTCCGCCACCAAACAGGAATCAAACCCTAAGACTTCCGGATCAGAGGTACTGCAGACAAAGTGGTATTGCTGCTCTGAGACAAACTCAGCCTGCTTTACAGACGTAAATATGCCAAGTAAAAATGGGTACAATTCGTTTTTCTGACCAAATATATTATTATCATCCCTACACAGTATTTGACTAAAACCCTGAGAGTTCATATATTCGGAGATGCGGTTCCGTCACTCACGGCTAGACCACTTCCCGTGCACCAATCGAGAAATATGGGATGTCATTCGGCGCGCCTCGGTCTCCTGATGGAGAACTGATAAGTTGTTTTCGGATCCGGCGAGAAGATTATAAGAAATTTCCAAAAACTTGTTTTTCTGTGTTTGGGCACTGTGATCTTAGTGATGATAGGAATTAACCAACGCCTTCTAACAGATCTATGTAGGTAGCGTTGATTAAATAGATCCATTACGCAAAGGCATGTTTCGCTCAATAAGCCATAATTTTCTGTTGGCTGATGTTCACATCTTTTAGTAAATAATTGAATTACCAAGTGAATCGCGCTGCAGATTTTATTTCAATTTTGATTTGAATTTTGAAAACCTACGAACAGTTTTGCCTCGAAACTTATTAAGCTTGAAGAATTTCAAATGAATACGGAGAAAACAAAACTGTGAGTAATGCTAGAGTATGAATGAACGTTCTTATGTTCGAATTCTCGCTTTTACGTTGTTATATAAGTGTGCAATTCGCGATTTTCAAATGAATGCGACCCACAACTTATTCTTATTAAACTTAACACTTGATTCACATAAACATACAAAACAGTCACCTTTTAATGTTAGATTCGCAAACTACGATAGATTCGCATACAAAACGATTAATAGAGCAATTGCAGAAGGAGAAGATAACACAAATTAGACCGAGTTTGTGAAGTTTTAATCTCTTCAAAAATTAGGGGAGAAAAATATGGAAGTGTCAAAGAAAAGAATCAAACGTAGTTGCAATACTACGATTCATTAACAAGTTCAACGCCAGATACTGCAAGAACATATTTGAATAAAGCTGGGCATGAGAGAAATGAAGTATGAAAGAAATTTTCAACAAATGCAACTAATTTTTAAATCATTTTACGGGGTCGGCGACGCCACATTACACTAGTAACTTAATAATAATACGGATGAAGTCATGGTGTTAAATCCTTCGGAATTCCCTAAATACCCGTATTGGTTTCGAAGTTCTGTGGAAATGTCGTATTCCCAGACAATAACATAGTATTACTGTAGACTATGAATAATCTCCACACCATTGATGATTAGTAGTTACTTTTAACAAATGTGATTATTTCATGTTTATCATAAGGAATTGACACATTTTTATGGATTATCTCTTATTTTCGATCTCGTTAATCGAACGCCAACATTTATACCAGCTCATAAGTCATTTCAATTGAAGGATTATGGGAATCTTACAGCTGTAATGCGAAACAATTTATTCCAGACATCATGTCAAATTGTGGCAATTTATTCATAACAACAAACAGTTGTGCGGTCATAATCATTTAGAACTTTATTTATGATATGCATTAAATGACTATACATGTTGGGCGCCAAAGATTTTTTTGTTTGCTCACTAGCAGTTACGTTCGTTGTAGCTCGTGGCATTTTCCTTGTGTAGATAGTGACATTGATTTTCTAATTGCAGCACGTCGACCACGAGAAAGCTGCACGGCGGCAGAGGCATTGCCCGCACAGACAGCGCGACCCACTGGCCGGGAACTTCCTCCTCGCCTACGTGCGCCGCCGGCAGCGAGCTGCCTGCTGACTGCGCGCGCAGCGGCGTGCGTGCGCGAGCGTGCGAAAGTGCCCCGTGGGGGCGCCGCGATGCGCGTCGAACGACGTGCTAACGCCCCGCGCCCGCCCGCCCGTGCGCCACGCCCCGCTCCACTCCGCTCTGCCCGCCCCGCCAACCTCACCCCATCCAACGCGTATCCGGCCGTCGACCACGCCTGGCCCCGCCCCGCCCCTTCCCTCTTCTCTTTTCCCCACCCTTTCCTCCCCGCTCTCGCCCCGCCCCGCTCCGCTCTGATCAGCAAAGCCATGTCCGGCTCCGCCCCTCCCCGTCCCTTCCCGTCCCTCCCCGCCCCACCCCGCCTCGCCCCGTTCCGTGCCACCCCACCCCGCCCCGTCCTCTCCCGTCCCCTCCTGCCACGTCCAACACCGCACCGTACGGTCCCACCCACGCCCCTCCCGTCCCCTCCCGTCCCGTCCCGTCCCCTCCCGCCCCCTCCCGCCCCCTCCCGTCCCCTCCCGTCCCTTCCCGTCCCTTCCCGTCCCCTCCCGTCCCCTCCCGCCACCCCCGCCCCAGAACATCGCGACGCGTCGCGCCGTGCCGCTGCCGCAGAGGGCGCCGCGCGTCGCGGCGCAGCGCAGCGCTCCTGTGAGGGGGCGCGGCACGGACAGGTGCGGCCCGGCGGGGCGGCTCGGCGCGGAAGGGCACGCGCATGTGCGACGCTGGCACGCCGCCGCCTCCGCCGCTGATACCCAGCGCTGCTCCACCGGCTAGGGCGAATACGCACCCCGCCGATTCGACAGGTCGCGAGAGGTGGTTCACGGCACCAACTAAATGTCACTGCTGTGCCTCTGACAGGGAGGTCCTCGGTTCGACTGTGGCGGGATTTTCGACACTAGCTTGTCAGCTACGTCGAATTCAGTCGCTGTCTGGAACTGGGAGAATTCTAGCGGCCGGCTGTTCTGATCGGTAGTTCTCCATTGTTTCTCCGATCAACATATGGCGAATCCCGGAGCAGTATCCTACCAATCGGGCCACGGACCGCGCGATCTTTCCTAATTCTTCCTTGTCCTATCCTTACCCCTTACACACACTTACACCAACATGCACTACACTACAACACATGCAGGGAAACCGGTAGGGAGCTTAGAGCTTGTCCCGACTGGGGCGACGCCCCGCTGTGGGGAGATACCTGGCACGTAAAACAAGCTGACCGGTGGTCGGTTAGCGGTGGATCTAGCCCTGCCGTGGGTGAAGATCGCCGCCTACCCTCGCGCCAGCGGCACTACACTTACGGCACGAATGTCAGCAGTTAACGCACCCTGAATCACTAATCAATCAATCGATACGAGTGTCGGGCCTAGCGGTTCTTCCTACTACTTTACTTCCACGCGTGTGCGAGTTAGATTGCGATCTGCTGATTGCGACCGCGTCCTATATCCCGCAGGCGTGGGAATGCAGTTCTAGGAAGTATCGCTAGATCTTCTAGAAACATATTCTTCAATGTTACGTTTTGATGCTGGATTTCGATCTCCCGAAAACTTTGAGTAACAGACACAGACTGCATAGATTATTTAATCCCCCTGGTAGGACTTGTACATTAATTCTCTGGCCCCCATTGTTGTTCACTCAGTGAATTTAACATTAAATTCAAACGCATCAGAAGAGATTCTAAATAATGTACTCGTATTAACGTGGGAAATCACTCAACATTCATGGCGAAGAACTGATGTGCATAATGTGGCACTCCTACTAATCCCGAGCTAAATATTAAACAATGTTGTTAAATTTCAATATATATTATATATCAACGGCATAAATACAGCTAGTGATTGCGTTCTGTAAGAATGAGATGGAAGCACAGTTTGAGAGAATAGCACAGTTTTGTAGTTTACAAGAATGAAATTGTCAAGCTTCGGTAAAATTACTACGAAAAATGTTCTAGAAAGTTGCAAACCACATGAATTTAAAACAAAAATAATGTTTCAATAATAAAAATATATAGTACAAATAATCTTCTTAATATCTGTATTGTGAACTGTTGATAAAACAATGTTAATCATATTAAATAATAGTGAATTAAAATATTTCATCAATAAATGATTAATACTACCCTTAACACTGTGTTATAAAAAAAAGCTTTCACTATTTCAACATATTGGCTTTGTTAATAATGAAATCTGTTATTTTTACTTGAAACTGGAAGATTTTTTCTTTGTTGTGATTTTTTAAAACTTCACAGACATTAAAAACATTTATAAAATGATGGTATATGGCAAATAAAACGTATAGTATTTGTTTGTGTTTTTATAGAAACAGATGTTCAATGTTATATTCAAAACAAAATTAAAACCAGGTGGTTTGTAGAATTCTTTAATCGTACTTACATGCACCACTTCTTATCCTAGTTAATATAATGTTAATAAATTATAAACCGTATTTATCTGTTATGAATGTAGTATTCATAAAGATTTAATTTCAATTCCTTACGTTTAACAGTAAATCTATTCTAGACATGAATATAAAGTAAGGGAAAATTACTGACCCCATTAAAGACGTCTGCAGATGGCGTGACTTAAAGCATTATTTCTGGGGAGTAGGAAATATAAGGGTGACATTGCGAATTTTGCGGCAAGATCACACTAAATTATGAGTTACCTTAGTTGAGAATATTGCCATGTACACGCGTTTCACGAAAACGACAACGTAACTTATTTCATAACCAGTAGTAAAGTCTTTATCCAGTTGATTGCTCGAAGGAGATTTTTCCTAACTCCCATTTGTCGTCAAAATAATAAATAGAATGTCACAATCACGCAATATGAAGTACGTTAAATCCATCAACTTCTATCGAATTCGTCTAAATCAAAATAATATTATAGAGACATCAAACATTGTTCTACGACTGCAAACATTGAATTTATAATTGCGATTCTCAACGTCAAAACCTCTTTTTCATTTCCAAATTTAAAAAAAAAATTCAAAAATAAATATTTATTACGGAAAACTAATATGCTCTGTAGAAACAAACACTTTGGCCATTTTCCAATACAATCTACATGAAATGTTCACTTTATCTAGTCAATCAAACAATTCAGTGATGGTAACAACATACTCCCCACATACCCCCCTCATAGCTATATTTGACTAGATATACAGTGCGATTTATGCAACTCTGACCCCGGCAGGTATCACTTGTTCACGATTTCACGCAATCTGGAGCTTAAACGTCACAATAGTGACGTCACTATGGTAACTTTTAAGCTCCCGATTGGATGCAACTGTCAACAGCTTATACTTAAGTTGTGAAAATCACAGTATAGTACCAGTACATTTTTTACACCTTAAACATAGTTTACAAAGAGAAATATCCATGTTAACATCTCGTTTCGTTGGAAATTGTTATGTTTCTCTCGACTGCGCCCTCCGAATCCAATCGAGAAACCTCTCCTTTGAGCTGTCTCAGAACGCAGCGTCTCATTCCTCCCCCCACCCCTGCTTCTCCTCCCCCCCTCCCGCGCTCCCTTCTAATCCGCGCTCTGCCGCAGCCGCCAGATGCCGTGACGTATATAAAGTTTCGCGCCTCGGGCTGGGCCAGTCGGCACCCGAAGCGTTTATTGAATTTCGATGACGAAGACCGAGAATTACTTAGCGCATCCTGCTTCGGCTGCACCTCTGCCACCGCCGTCACCACTGCCGCCGCCCCTGCCACAGACCCCCATCCTTCGTCGCTGCTTCAGCTACTCCCGCTGTACCTGCCGCCGCTCTAGACCCACCTCTCCCACCTTCGCTCCCACGTCTATCCACGGCCTCACGCCCCCTCTCGCGCCCTCGCACACATCCCCTCCCTGCGCTCGCGCCTTCCCAGCCCCACCCTTCCTTCGCTCCCATCTCTGCCTTTGCGCCGTTGCCCATCCCTACCTCTGCCCATGTCTCCGCCCTCGCCCCCATTCCCCCCGTCCAGTCTCAACCCCCTCCCCCGACCCCAACCCCCTTCCACGCCGCTGAAACTCTTTACTCTCCTTTGCCGCCAACCTTCCTTCGCTCCCACCTCTGCCATTGCGCCCGCCCCATCTCTGCCCACGCGTCCGCCCAACTCCCCAAACCCCTCCTTCATCCTCAACCCCTTCCCTTGCCCCCCCCAAACACCTTTCTAGCCACCAACCCCCTCCCCGCCCGCGCTCCGGCCTTTTCCTTCGCTTCACCTTCAACCCCACCCTCACCCCTTCCTCACCCTCTCCCTCCCCCCCACAACTCCCAACCCGCTTTCACTCCCGCCTCTCCTTTCCTTCGCTCCCACCTCTGCCTTTGCGCCCGCCCCCGACCCCTCCCTGCCCGCAACTCCGCCCACACCTCCAAACCCCCTCCCTCCCCCTCGCCCTCGCCTCCGCTTTCCTTCGCTCCCCCCCCCCCCGCCTCCGCGCCCGCCCGTTCGCGCCCCGGCCTTCGCGGGCAGGGGATCCGGCTGGGGATTATTTTAAAGAGTCGGCGCCAAGCGAGCTGATTTCCGCTCCATCTCGGGTTACGCGCGGCTCCGGGAACAATACCGGTTCTCTTTTCCCCAGGACGGAACAGGATATTAGCAGCTCTCCTCCAGAACCAGCAGCTGAGAACCGCCTCGTTCCCTGATATAAGACGATTCGTCTTCCCGAGTGAAAGACGACGTACTTACGCCGAGAACTTTATTATAATAGCCAATGAACGAATTTCGAAAGCAGACATTTTATTTTACGGCTACAAGACACTATCTTACTTGACAAAGCGTTTCCTGTTCAAAAGACATATTAACAAGTCTTAGACAATGTGCAAACAGGAACGCACATATTGATATTTTTTTTAATTGAGGGAATATCAGCTACAACCAAATGCAGTATACCTTACCTTGCATTATGTATTGATAACGTAAACATCGATTAGAGGAAATGTTAAGTTACGCCCACTAATTAACAATTCGATAACAATCTAGCGGCGGTAGACCAATGTTTAATTTTTAAATTGACAAAAAAGGTATTGTCTGATAATTACATTGCAAATACTCTTAAGTGAGTAGGAGTATTTGAATCAACTTTAACAAAACATCTCTTTAAAAACAAAGGTTAAAACATTTAAGATATTTTTATAACATCTCATTTTATGCTAATTTCGTTTACGTTAATTTTGGATAAAAATGGTTTCTATCCAAAATACTATTCCATTTAAGCAGAATTGAACTAGTGTATTATTTAAGGATTTTCAACAAACGTACCCTTCAATTATTTAGACATCTTCCGTTCACCAATGAGCTGATTACAGACGATCTGACAGTAATCCTGATAATGCACTCCCAGATCTCTATTCGTGTCGAACTAGGGTGGGAAAAAAGAGAGTTCGAATTTGCAAGTTAATACCGCATAACGAACTACGAGCACACATCAATCTCGTTGCCTACAACCATTAGCGGCCCAAATAGTTCTGACGGCACCGATCGTCCCTGTCTGACACCAGTCGCATCGCCTCTCCGCGCTTCGTCTCGTCTCGTCTCGTCTCGTCCGCCTACCCGTCGTTCCGTCGCCCCGCCGCGTTCGTTTTTTGTGATGAGTGGATATAATGATACTTTGAGATTTGTAATAATTGTCAGCGTTGATAATAAGCAATTTTCAAATGCAGATGTTTTTAAACTCTTTATAAACATTAAAAAAGTAAAGGAGACAACAAAATGATGAAAAATATTTGTAATCGTCAATGTACGGTACGCAAACATTGAAAATAATGATATTCGGGTATTTCTCTATGGAAATAAACGAAGATTATTTCTAGTTTCATTTATATGCATTACTATTCTGCTACAGAAATACGTGTTTCAAAACATGTTGTGATTATTTTTTGGTCGTTTTCAACCGCTGTTCTACCCTTCCAAAACTTCTATCTTGAAAAATCTGTTAAAGATGTTTCAAAATCAAATACTTTGAAGGAAACATAATGACAATCGAGGAATTTATAGAAAAATAATTAATAACACATATTTATGCGGACAATAAGAGACGATGACGATCCAGAAGGTTCATATCATTTAAGCACGAAATTATCAGTTATTCAAACATCTAGACAGAAGTTATTCATTCCTGGAAATTTGAAACGTTTACGTCATTAATAACTTTTTTTCGAGTTGGCAACTACTTAAATGTTCACTTGCCTCCAACTAAAAGCATTTTATTAATTGCTTATAAGGTTGAGTAAGTTTCTGTAACGTGAAAAATGTACATCTCAGATCGCTTCATAACTGCGAAGTAAAGTTTCATAATATTTACTTGATTCATGTATGAGTAAATTGAAATAGGAACAAGTTCTTGTGTCTTTCGTGCCAAAGAAAAGCACCATTACTTAAAGAAAACTTAGTTTGCCTGAATTCCACACTACACGACTGACGATTCACAAACATCCCATGACAATCAATTGCAGAATAAAACTGTCCGATTCTGTGAAATCACTAAAATATTATTGATTACATATCAGTATGTAACCATATGTAATTAAACAAAATGACAAAGGAGGATGCTATCTAATTACAAATATATACCAAATATAATATACACTTAATCTCTTCATTCTACAACTAAAAGTTTCTTCCTCCCATATTAATTTTATTCACCGAAGTCAGTAAGAGATGACATGGGTGAGAAGACATTATGACAGTGTGATGGTATGAAAAGAAAATCATAAACAACTATCTATCACAAACCACGTACAACAGAAGCAGTGACGAGTTGTGCAAAAAAAATCTTCAATCAATCTTTCCGTTAAAAACCAGCCACAAAAAACGCCCGAAATAGGGGATATTAAATATTCAGATTCCACTAATTTGTTTTCATTTGGCTGTTTCCATTTCTTGGATGGAAAACCAAAATAGTTCACTGAATTTTGAGTAAACAATTATAAATATACTTAATATATAGAAAATACTTAACATTAATAAAGAAACCTCTAAGATCTTATCTGTGGAGAAGGAATCTCTAAGAAGATTATCTGTGGGTGGAAACTATATTTTTATTGAAAGACGTCTTCAAAACGTGATTGTAGACACTTTCTCGCCAAGGAACATTACATTTTCATGAGTGCCTTCTAAGATACAAACCAGAATGTTTTGCATAAAACATTATCGGAGTTGTTACTTCGATAACGATAAAAAATATGTAGATTAAACTACAATCAGAGAATAATAATATTTTCGAATTAAAGTGAAAATCACGTATAAAGAAACAGGGAGAATAATTTTATTTTTTGAAAACAATATAAAGTGAGGACTATACTGGCATCAGTACAATTTCAACGTGGATGTTTATAAAAAAGTCTGAAAAATAAAATATTTTTAAAATTTTGCGGAGGAAAAATAAAAATAAAATTCGCTTACGAAATCCGGAACCATCCGGATTCGCAGCAAGAGCCGAGTGGACGGCAACGGCCAGGCCGGTCGGTGCGGCACGGAGTAAACACATCGGCGAGCGGAACGCCGCGCGGCGGCGGCGTACTCGGGGGGCATGCATATGTATGGTGTTATCGTGGCATATTAACGGGAGCGGATTAACATACGACCCACTTCCGGCCTCCGCCGCCGCCGCCAGCCGTATTTTCGAAAGTTCGCACAGCGCTGCGGTCGGCCCCGTGGACGCCGTCGGGTGCTCCGGCCGTCGCCGTTAAGCCCGGCTTTCGGACCCGCCCCCGCCCCCGCCCCCGCCCCCACCGCTCCCCGAACGCACGATGGCGGGCGCGGTCGGTAGCCACTTCACCCCGTCAGGCTCCCTTACGCTTGTACTTTCCATTAGCGCGGACCGTTAAGTCCTCCTCTGGACTCGATGGTTTCGCGCAGTTCCCTCCGTACTGACCAACGATATACCAAACTCAACAACCGTAGGCTATGTGCGAATAAGTACGATTCAGTTGTTAAAATAGATATAATTTCCAATCTACAGATTCGCTCAGAATAAATGTCACAAACTTCTAAGGAATGAAATGCGAGCGAAAAGGATAACGTTTTGCCAATGAGCATGAGGTGTGAAATTTTACACGTATGAGATGTGAACCTATAGGAAGGCAATGCCTCAGGCACTGGTATTCGACAAGTAAACGAATACTTTTGAAATGCGTCGGAACCTGAATTGCCGAACTCCAATGCACCAACACCTGCCTACCAATTAAGAGCAAAACTTTGTTATGTGAAATTTACCGCTACATCTTCATTGGAAGAAAGTTATCATTTTCGCACCCAACACACACCGTAGACATTTGTATAATCTGTACTGAGACATCTCCATATTATTCATTAAACGCTATTTGTCAATATTACCTCTGAAAATAGAGGAGGTTTCAGATTGATTGATTGATGTTTGTTTGATTGATTGATGTTTGATTGATTGATTGATGTTTGATTGATTGATGTTTGATTGATGTTTGATTGATGTTTCAACTGATTGATTGATTGATGTTTCCAGGCAGTTCAACTATAATCATTAGTCCCGTTAGTTTAGTGAACGTTTAATCTCGAGAGGTGGTGGTGTTCCTCCTCCCATTAGGATGGTACGATCAGGTGCCGGTCAAAATGTAGGTTTTCACTTCCCAGGGAGATTTCACCCTCCAGTTATCTTTCACTGCATAGCATCACTCTAGTCGTAAATAAAGAACCTACGTACATTATCCTACGTTACTTGACATGTACGGTAGTGTAGTGCACGTAAGTAACACAGGTGATGGGAACTAGACTCAAAATATTGTTCATCATACACCAACAACTTGCCGGATAGTTCTTATAAATTGTCAAATGAGAGGAGACGTGTGCATCCATAACTGTTTGATTGTACTTGTATTTTTCGATCTAATTTCGTCGTGACCCGCCACTTTAAAGTGCTCCAACAATCCTGTCTACCATTATACGTCTCATTGAACGTAATAAGTTGTAGTTTTTTTTTTTCGTTAATCGGCCGACTAGGACCACGCAAGCAAGCATCCTGCATTTACCGTGGCTCAGTTTTTATTTATTATCGCGGTAGCAGGTGCTTGCAACAATTCTTTGGGGGGACCAGCAATTAGCTGGATCCGATTTTTATCCCTCATGGTATGGAAGGGCCCGAGGGTATGGAAGATGAAAGATGATAGGAATGGATTACGAGGCGATAGGTGATCGTGGACTTTTGGAACCATCCCAGCATTCGCCTTTATGACCGAGGGAAACCACGAAAACCCCGGTCAGGATGTCCGGCCCGGGAATCGAACCCGGACCTCCCGATTACGAAGTAAGTGCGCTACGCACTGAGCCACTTCGCTCGGTAATAAGTTGTAGTTATTTTAATGATTTTTGTTCATCGGATTATGAGAAACAAATGCTGAATATATATATATATATATATATATATATATATATATATATATATATATATATATATATATAAACAGAAAATGTTTTAAAAGAAAATTCCCGTGTAAAGTGGAGTATTTTCTTAGAACTGGCATTGCAAACAACTTTTTAATTTTGGTCACGTGTTCAACTTCCCTTATGCCTTTACAACCCCATCTGAATCCGGATAATTTTAGAACTACAAAACTCCCCCGCAGCTGTGGCGAATATACCGGTGGTAACCCCAAGTCTCTCTTTAACCTTCACTGATTTTAGCCCCACTTACGAACATCCGGCGCATCCGCAACGCCACACCGAGGTCCTCCGAATCACTTCCGGAAATCCCGAAGGAAGCGCCCTCGCCCCATTACACGCAGGCGATGGCACACCGCGCAATTTGCAAAACCAACCGGAGGCATAAACAACGAGCGAACAGAGATAAACCCCGTTCCCCGAACATACGTCTCGCGCGAAGACCGAACCCCGCAATTTTAGTTTCCATTCCAGACGGGAGTTCCACGAGCGCCCAAGAAAGCCGAGCCCCTAGCAACACAAGGGAGCTGCTTCGTTTTCAATTGACCGACTCGTACCGTTCGTCCGTGAAACGCGGCAGCCGGCAGGAAGAAGTTTCCGGGGAATATGGAGAGAAGCAACGCTCTAAGTTCCGAACCGACACCTTGGAGCGCGCGGGCGCGAAAACGTATTTCGCCGGATTGCTCGAAATAGGCTAACAATTTCCCCGGTGCCACCTCGGGGCTGCCGGGCGCTCGCGCGATATGAACTTGTCCGCGAACTTCCACCCGGACGGGGCGGGGCGGGGCCTCGGGCGCTGGCAGTGAGGCTCCTTGGGGAGGCGGCCGCCGCCGCGGAGGAGATCTGGCGGCAGCAGGGAATCGAGCGAGGGTCGGGAGGGGCCTTTGGAAGGGGTGGTGAGAGACAAAGCGAGAATAACGGGGATGCAAAAGTGATACGCCGCGAGAAGAGAATATAGAGAGCCAGCGACGGCGGTCAGGACGTAGCTTATCCGAAAATGGAGGAGGTTCAAGATACGAGTATTTAAGGCGATGTATGTTTTTGGTTCATTGCCACTTAAATATTTACACCAACACACTGTCGGAATACGTTTACTAATTTATTGATTATTTCGCATTTCGGAGCGC
This sequence comes from Gryllus longicercus, assembly GCA_038098605.1. Classification (NCBI taxonomy): domain Eukaryota; kingdom Metazoa; phylum Arthropoda; class Insecta; order Orthoptera; family Gryllidae; genus Gryllus; species Gryllus longicercus. The sequence goes on along the minus strand of JAZDUA010000327.1, from coordinate 1,505,482 downwards.
GTCAACTGCTATAGTCAATCGACCCGTAATTGTAATACAGGCTTTTATCACTGGAGATGGCAGTGTTCTCCCCCAGCTGGATGGAGAGATTCCGCACCGACCTGCGCGTCGGTTTACGAAGTTTTCCCTAATCCAAGTATCTCCCACCAACGCAGCAGCATCCCAACCGTGACAAAATCTAAACCCCCGACCGGACCCCTGTCATGTGTGGTAGTGAAGTGCCTGTAAAAGTGTGTATGTAACGGATGATGATAGAACAATAATGAGGAAGGAAAGAACGCGTGCAGTCCTTGGCCCGCTTGCAAGAGAACCGCCCCGATATCCGCCTGGTGTTGATCGGGGAAACCACGAAAAACCAGCGATCAGAGCAGTCGGCCGCAGATCGGAATTCTCCTCCACACAGCGGCAGAATTTGTCGTACCTATCAAGCTAGTGTAGAATACCCTGTCACCGTCGGGATTCAAATCCCCGGCCCGGTAAGA